>CAUPSG010000163.1:12500-15000 GCA_963513935.1 Aphrophora alni
AATGAAGAAAACGTAATTCTTCCACCCACTCTCATTATGTCGCTGTGATCAAGAAAAGGTGACAATGAAGCTAAGCGTGAACAACAAGATGTAGGGTTTGTCTTTAAAAGTAGAATTTCCTTTGAAAAATGTGAATTTTGCACAAGTTTAATTAGTTGTATTTCTGCAAATTGAAGTTCTGTGAGAGTTACTGGTCCGGTCACTCTTGATGCAGTGCGGACGTTATGACAAAATCTTAGAACATATGACATGACGTATAAAGTTTTTGACCACGATGAAAATTTGGAATGTTCCATTCAGTTTGAGACGACGATAAATAAATTGGAAGTGGATTTGAGCGGAGTTCAGGGACAGTGTCCAACACCTGTAAAGGTGAATTTGGCCACTGATGGTGTGAAAGCTTAAGCCAAGAAGGCCCCGAAAACCATATCTGATGGTTAAGAAGTGCGGAAGGAGATAGACCACGGCTGGAACAATCAGCAGGATTGTTGCCAGATGGAACATGTGACCAACAGTCAGTTGGAGTCCAGTCCTGAATTTGACTGACGCGATTAGCTATATAAACCTTAAGTTTATATAGTGGAGTAGTGATCCAAGCTAATGTGACCATGGAGTCACACCAACATTTGATGATGTCAATAGAACACCGAGTAGATAAAAATTGAATGCAATAGTGCATTAACTTGGCGAGCAAATGAGCACCGCAAAGCTCTAATCTAGGAAGTGATATGCGCTTGAGAGGAGCGACCTTAGATTTGGCTAAAAGTAGCTGTGTATTGACAATGTTGTTTGAAGTAGTCGTCCTAATGTAAATGACGGCTGAGTAACCTTTATCCGAGGCATCGCAGAAGCCATGGATCTGGATGCTCGTTGACTGATGAAGGTTGATGCAACGAGAAATAGAAATGTCTTCCAAATGAGGCAATTCTTGAACGAATTTTTTCCAAGTGGAGTTGATGGTCTCTGGAACTGGTGAATCCCAATTAATCCCAAGAGTCCAAAGGTGCTGCATGAGGCACTTAGCAAAGAATGTCGTAGGCGACAGAAAACCACAAGGATCATATATTTGTGCGATTGTGGACAAAATAGATCGTTTTGTAGGTGAATGATCCGAAATTGGTAGCTGAATGGTGAACGAGAACACGTCGTTCGAAGGTGTCCATTTCAAGCCGAGTATATTGAACAACGGTTGATCTGGTGAGCGGAAATGAAGTGGTACTTCCCGATGTTCCTGAGTGATATCAGCGAGAAGTTCGGAGCAGTTAGACGTCCACTTGCGGAGCTGAAACTGTCCTTTTGAAAGAAGTGCGATGAGTTGACGCTGAAGTTCTAGAGCGGAAGGAATGTCCTTACTTCCAGTGATGATATCATCCACGTAAATGTGATTAAGCAAAGCTTCAGCAGCCAACGGAAAATTGTGACCTTCGTCTTGAACAAGTTGTCGCAGTGTGCGAATAGCCAAATATGGCGAACTTTTCAGGCCATACGTGACCGTATTAAGTTTGTATGTTGATAAAGGATCAAATGAATTTTCCCTCCATAATATCAATTGAAAGTTTTGGTCATCAGAATGAACCATGATTTGACGATACATTTGTTGTATGTCAGTAGAAAACACGATATTGTGTATGCGAAATTGTAAAATGACTTCACAAATCTCTGTTTGTAATTTAGGACCTGTGAATTGAATGTCATTTATTGATAAACCAGAAGTAGTTTTGGAACTACCATCAAACACCACTCGAAGTTTTGTAGTGCTACTAATAGTTTTAATAACTGCATGATGCGGTAAAAAATAATGTGCGGTATCTGGAACCTGAGTAGGTAATAGTGACATGTGGTTAGACTTTAAATAGTCTGACATGAAAGCAGAATATGCAACTTTCAATTCCGGTTTATTAGCAAACTTATTTTCCAAATATGAAAAACGACGTTTAGCTGTATTAAAGGAATCCCCTAGTGATTGAGGATCTTGTGCGAAAGGAAGTGACACGATGTATCTCCCGGTAGCGTTGCGCGTAACCGTAGAGTTGTAGTGATTTTCACAAGTGAGTTCTTCCTTAGAGGTTTTCGTCGAAACTGGAACCTCTTCAAGTGTCCAAAATTTCTGGAGTAGGTTGTGTAAGCTCATGTCCGATGTGGTGAGCAGAGAAATGTTGTTTAAATGGTATGAAGCTGTAGGAATGGTTCCTATTAGACAATAACCGAAGATGGTTTCAATTGCTGTTGGTAAGCCATCACCTAACTGTATGGTGTGGTTACGCAATGTGAGACCGAACAAATCGGCTCCAATAATAATCGAAATTGTTGGACTATTATTGAAATTAGGATCAGCGAGAGAAATTTGATTCAACTTACGCTGAAGTTCAGGTAACTTTGCAAAAAACGGTAAATTGGCTTGAATTTGCTCCACAACAATGACTTCATGAGATTCTTTAAAGAGTTGACCGTTGAGGGTGTAAATATTTAATTTACCTGTACCAAGGATAGGTGTTGACAT
>CAUPSG010000164.1:0-58213 GCA_963513935.1 Aphrophora alni
GTTTATAGTTTTCTTTATTGCAATGAAATGAACGGCAAATGAATTGATAAAGAATTAAAATTTATCAAACACATAATTATATATATATTTACAAACAATAGAATTCGTTAAAAATATATCTCAACAAATTTGGTACCCCAATTTGGTATTTTATGTAAGACAGAGATGTTGATTCATCTATTTATAAAACGAAAATATGGGTTCTGTTACATGGCCCATCTTCTTAATGTAGATTATGGTTCAGAATAAGGACTGCGTGGCTTATTAGAGATGCATTACAAATATATAAAAGTATCTATATTTTACTAAAAACTATTATTTAACTCAAGTTAGGTTATGTTTAGTTTGGTTTTTTCAGGGATTGCAGAAAAATTTCTTTGGGCACCACGGAGACCGTTCCCTGGACTGTGTGGGACCATACCCATCAAACCCTCACCTTTGCAAGAACGTTTTGCTACATTCTCTCGAAGAACCACTGTGAGGCATTAATCGGCTATTACCTCAAGGTAGCACTCAGCCGTAGCTCCTCCTTCTATCTTTATCGATGGCCAAGTTGTAATTTTGTTTTCCTATCTCTACAAGATTTTATTTATACTTAACTTTTACATGATACTTTACTTTTCCTGTAGATTTGACATAAATGAAATCACATTCATGAATCGTGTTAATAATTTCACCTCTCATTGTCCATTCCTTAGAATAAAGTAAATAACAATATTTAAGTAATAAAAATATGCGTTATAACTACATAGTACAGTATTAGTTATAACGACAGTATGTATAGATTGGACTGACAAGTAATTTAAATAAATTTATATAAGCCCTGAAACATTCATGTCCAGGTAATAAAAAACCTCGCCATGCTTTCTAATTAATTACGTTTTTATTTTCTGTTTAAGTTCATATCCCTTTCTCCAAATATTTCAAACCTCCTCTCCTTTTCCTATGGCCCTACTTAAAAGTTTTTTTAGGCCATCCATGCTTCTTGCTTCTCTGAAGATATAATCTGACTATAATCTGCAGATATGTCAACTCCATGCGTAGCAACTCAAACAGGTGCAACACTGGACAAGAACCAGGACAGTCAGACATTCAGAGAAAATTCATATTTTAGGATATCATTAGACATACAGAAACAATCATTATTTCATGCAGTATTGACACTAATTTCTTTCTTATGTGTTTTCGTAAAGCACTTCATATCAATACAGAACCGCCTACATTAGTCTTGATCAATTATATTGTCGGAATGGATGTTGTCACATGTGCTAACCAAGACTAAGAATAATAGTATTTCGATGTAGTTACATTAGGAACAACTATCTTTCAAATCTGCAGTGATCACTACTCGTTTATATGTTTCTTCTTTATACCAGATTGAATTGAAATAACGAATTAAATTTTGAAATATTATTATTGTAAACTCTTTCAATTTTAAACTACGCACATACATTTTTTTCACTAATACTATTTGAAATTGTATTGTCAATAATTAATTGAAACATGAACTTTCAAACACAGCTTTAAGAAAATTGTATTACGAGTTAATGAGGAAAGTTATTGGTTAATGGCAAATGATAAAAAAATTGACTACAGACATGTTTTGGGAACAAAACACAGCAACCGAAATAAGGCATATGTGAAATTAATTACTGGGACATTTAGAAATAACGAAGCAATCCAGAGTCACGAAAAAGATACATTACAAGAATTTAAAAAGAGATAGAAGAGTGAGACGTCAAGAGAAGAAATGACTGAATGAATTGTGAAAATATTTAACCGAAATAGTCGTCTCGAGATAGAAAAATAAAGCTGGAACAAAGGTATTATTTTGTAATGTGATTACGTTGACTGAAAGTCTAAGAGAACTTCTCTAGAAGTATATATTCAAGAGTTTATGGTCTCTAAATTCAACCGTTGAAAATAGATCTCAAGTAGAAAGATCTCTCGGTTATTATGTCAACTGTTAAGATTCTCCAATGCAACCCACTATTATTGAAAGTTTCTATTATAAATGAATGTGTTTTATTTATCGAGCGATTTCTGCGCCACTCAATGGGTTTTGGATCTTTGAAATATCGTCAGGCTATTTGTTTCAAAACTATATTGGACAGACGTCCAACTCTTTACTACCTTATTAAGGGTGGAACGTTCACCTTGGTACGATGGTCACCCAATTATAAATTATATCTTAATGTTTAATACTGTTACATGTCAGAACAATTTAATATCCTAATTAATTGTCTTAATTATCTTCAACTTAAATAACATTTGATCTCGATATGAAAAATTGAATGGTAATTTTGGTGGATAAATCGGATAATAAATAGGTGCGAATCGTCAAATATGTAAACATTATTAAAACGACCATTATCAAATTGTATTATTTTACGTATTTATTTGTCTTACGATACACAACTCGATTTTTTGTAAATCTAATTTAATCATTTTAACATTAAGATTAAATTTTAATCAAATCTGAACTATAATATCCCCTACATAACTTTAATGAAATATAATCTGAAACAGTAGTCATTATGTCTGCGTACCTTATAATTATTCTAATTATAATATCGATAATGTGATTTCTAAATAATTTTGTGTTAACTTTTCAGGTACCGTACGTCTCACTAATCCAGTGTTACTTATCCATTTCTTCGCTTCTTGTGCCCATCAACAGTTCCATATATATACTGCATTGGGCTCCTCTTCATATGGATTTTTTGATGGGCCCAAGAAACCTGAAAATGCCGTAATCCTTACATAAGTAACGGTGGTTTAGTGAGACGTACCAGGAAAAGGTAACACAAAAAAAAAAAATTCTAATTTTACCATTGCGTAAGGTACAATGTTGAAATTGAAACATACTTTCATATCAAAATTAAAAATTATTCAAATAAATTCTAATAAACAAATGTTCTATAGACTGTAGAAACATATCGATATATCAAGTCCAGTTTGATGTTATTTTGGTTCAATGATTTTAAATTAATAACCGGACGATTCTGACGCGCGTAGGTTTTACTAATTAAGCTCAAAGTTAATGAACACCTGTATGGTGATTTATTCATTGAATTCTAACTAACATATACTTGTAATTTGTTGGACTTTATAATTATTTGGAAATAACTTATATTCGCCATCGTCTACATAGTCACTCATGTAATGTTTATTATTGATAAAAAAATAGATATGGTAAATATTTTTTATAATTAAAAATTTTGAAAAAAAATTAAATAAATAAATATTACGTTATAAAATAATAATCACAAAGTATATTCATGATCATTTATTTGTTTAAATCATATAATTCATAAATATTTATCGAGCGTAATAAACCCCAGTGGAACTTAAATATCAATAGGCCATATGTTATACATAATTTATTTTTAAATACAATACTATTATAATCCACAATGTTTGTTGAATGTTATACACAATCGAAATTCCACGTGTATTTTTCAAGTGTCAAGAAATAAAAGTCATTGTAGATTACAAGAGTGTTATTATTTTTTTCGTATAACGTAATGATTTAATTCCTTAAAGCTATCTTAATTTTATAAAATTTTAATATCAGTATTCAAAATAATATTTCACTATTTCTATATTAGTACTAACGTCAAGCAGTCTATTCTGAATATTTCCTTTGTTACAGCTGTTTCGGTACCATCATACCATCATCAGACAACAAAATAATTTGAACATGTAAACACTAATACACAACGTACAAAAACATATTACGAATTGGTACTACCGAATTACCGTACACGTCAATTTAAAAATTATGTTTATGTGGCCATCATAGCATTATGGAAATTATAATATTTAACGTACAGTAAAATGATATTGTACTCCGTACTTGTTACTCCATGTAAACTATATTATTGATATATCAAGGGAGCTATTACAACAATTGATTACTTTTAGAAGGTAATCCAACTGTGAATAAATTTTAACCAGT
Organism: Aphrophora alni; assembly: GCA_963513935.1. Lineage (NCBI taxonomy): Eukaryota > Metazoa > Arthropoda > Insecta > Hemiptera > Aphrophoridae > Aphrophora > Aphrophora alni. The sequence continues at coordinate 3,962 of CAUPSG010000164.1, forward strand.
TAGTGTAAGTTTTGATTGAAAAATATTAAATAGTCGGACTCGTGGAAATATAAAACGTGTTGTTTGTTTAATGGTCTACATATCTTGAAACAATAATCTAAATAATCTTATCGAGATGAATCCAAGTTATCTTAAAGTTCAAATATACATTTGCGTATATTCATTATTTGGTTAAGACTCTAACTCAAGCATTGTCCGGTAAGCCTAGTTTCTTGTCTTTGGATGCTTTTTTTCAATTCAGTCGGTTACACTGCAACCTGTTCAAAGTAGAGTATTTTTCACTAGAACAAAGTTTAGTAGTTGGTCTTTGGTTAATTTCTTCAGTGAGTGGTTTTTAACATTTTTTTAAAGTATTATTTTCATAAGGTTTTGACACCTTGTTGTAAAGTGACACATGCAGAATTTTTGAAGCCATACCTTTTGTAGAAATCATGAAATTTCTTTATTCATTTAATTTTACGAATATCCACATTAATGTGTGTTCTTCTATACTCAGGTTGCATATGAATTGCAATTTCTACTGCATTTGACTACTTTTGGTAATATTATAAACATTAGTTGTCTAATATTTTCACATACAATTTAATTGAAACGGTTAAATTAATATATTTAGAACTGCTCAGTGAAATATTTATTTAGTTTGAATTCGTTGCCAATTTATAACAAATATGTTTTATTATAGATATTATCCAACATTATGTTCAATGTTTTCAATCCATCGAATGGACAAATTTATTAAGAACAATAATTTGAAAAAATATAAGTTCTTAATAGTATCAATATCTTACTTGCACAATACTTACATTTTTAATTCGAGTGGAGTATTCTATAATTGTTAACTTCTCTCTAGTAACTTTATTCGCAGACTACATAGGTAATGTTTTACGATGTAATTCAATCATCCTTGACTCTGAAACAAAAAATAGGGCAATATAAGTAGGATTTGTCAATATGATAGCCGAGAATCTAGTTAGGCCCACCTCTTACATTTAAGTCGTCGAAACAATACAATTTGCACATCGTAACCTAAACTAGCGACACCTAAGTATTTAAATACAAATTCTATTGATCAAAAATGCACTAAATTCATTAAATAAACCCAGTAATGTGGTTAGAAATTTGCATGCTACCAATGTTGATTATTAAAAAAGATTTCGAATACTAAAATGAGAAACATCGTTGTTTGACTTTTATCGTGATTTTTTTCTTTAAATTTAAATCATTAGAACTTTAGTTTTGGATCTTGAGCTCAATATTTTATAATTCTGACAGATGTCGACAACTATTATGACAAAAAATGGTGCATATTTACAAAACCATATATGTATATATATATATATATATATATATATATATATATATATATATATATATATATATATATGGATATCCAATGTAAAAAATAAATTTAAACAATCAATGTAATCAGTATAGTTGTATTTTAAAATGTATATTTACACCCTCTGCCTGGCCTTTACTTTGATTAAAAATGTTGACTAAATATAAACACGTAAATCAATTTGACTAATAGATGACATCATATTCTTGTTTATCCGAGTTATTTGTCCAAAGTTATCAAACCATTACCGTATTTATTATTTTAGCACATTTATATTATTACTTCACTAAACATATCACAATAGTACAATTATCCATTGGCATTACTATTTATTTTCTGTAAGATACTTTCTACATTTAGCATATATAAGGTTGTATTTTATTCGTACAGAGTAATATATAAGGCGAAGTTGCTCCCATAAAAAATGTGTTCTTTTTGAGTATATTAATACCCAGGGTTATGTGAACTTAAGTATATGTGAAAATACCCAAATTTATTGCCCTTCAAACACACACACACACACACACACACACACACACACACACATATATATATATATATATATATATATATATATATATATATATATATATATATATATATAAACTTAATGTGCACATAATGTTATTTAGCATATACGGCGATTATTGAATTAACTTTTCTTTTATTCATCTAATGAACATAACACGGTGCCAAGTGATTTTAATCTTATCCAGGTACCTTTACCTCTACATAAGTCCTTCTTTCCAGTCTCAACTTCTACCAACCGATCGTCATCATAATATTTTGGTTATCCACTATTTCTATGCTACTGTGGACCCATTCTAGAGCCTACCTTAACACTTCCCCTCTCTCCATCTACATAGCGTGGTCAATTAGTCCAATATTCATACTTAGTTTTTAAATTTTATTCGCCTTTCCATTGTTCGTTCCCATAACTGTGGTTTAGTTATTATGTGAGGTCAACCTAAAATCGTTTAAAAAGTACTCTTTTTTGTTTGACACTTATCAACTTTTACAGCTATAGGGCTGGTGACACAATTTATCATATTTTTTCTTCCACCTTGCAGAGTTCATCTTCATAATTTGGTGTCAAGTGAGTTCAGGAATTCTTTACGTTTTTCAATTATCTCTGCACGTCCATATCTGCTCTTCCAATTTTATTCTAAAATCGTAAAATTAATGAGCTTATTCCACTTCTCACCCTTATTCAACACAGTCTGCAGTATTCTATTGTTCAATTTAAGTTTTTTTTTTCTCTTCTCGTGTAAACAACAGGCTCTCTGTTATGTCTAAGTTATAGTACCTAATCTCTCATATTCAGACATTTTTGAGAGTAAGCGATCATACATTGTCCTTGATTCCAGATCCAGAACAAACTATTCATACCACACTGTATAAGGCTTTTGCTATTCCAAAGAAATTTCTTCCTTTCATTGTAAATCACTATTAGAAAGTAAATAGTGTCGTACAGAGAGTTTTTACACCATTATGGTACGCAAATTGACACCCTATAAAACGTTGTCAAATAACACATGTGGTTTACAAGATAGAAAAAAAATTCATTAAGTTTATTCATAAAATTAACAATTTCAGGATGGATTCCTAATAACTTAACTATGTTCCAAATCACTTCCTCAACTCACTACGTCAAAGGTTTCTTATATCACAAAATGTGTTTTTGTGATAAATGAATGAAACCATGTATTAAATTGAGATACCGTGAAACATATTCTACTACAATTAGGTAAGATATTAAAGGAATAGATATTTTTCTGTGTTCAACGGAGTGCTGATAAGTCGGCAACGTTTATTGTTTAACATATTTTGATGGTGATAAAAGTTTTAAAATCAAGCATTATTTAAGATTACAATTAATAACTTCTATAACTACAATTTAGATAATCCTTGTTATGTATAGGTCACAATTTACAATGGAAACAAATAATAGATATTTCCTCTGAAATGTATTAGTTTTAGAACTATAGTATTGTCATAATATATTTCAATAAAATATTTTTTTTATATTGTTTATTATGTTGTTCCTAATTTTTTATGTATATTGCAGCTAATATGAAATTAGGTATATGGTATGAAGTATAAAAAATATATAGGCCTATATAAAGTGATTACCTGTACATCGATTCATGTATCTACTTATCTATAATCTAAATTAGATGACTGACCACCTACAGTTAAGTGGGGGTGGGAAGTATAAAATTATCCTAGGGAATGGCTTTTATTACATACAACGATCATTATTTATTGTTAAGATTAATAAAAGGAGCCAAAATCCTTACTTATCATTGTAGGTTGTATATATTTATATAATAATGGCAACAATTTAGAGGGCGTGATTATTATTTATATAAATAAACTGTTATGTTTCTGCATGTCCATAAGATACAAATAAATTTTCAGAGCTATCTATTGTGTTAAAAGAGACTAGGTTTTCCTTTAAAAATGTAATACCCTTAAAGATAATTTCTTCTTTAGATAATTTTGTAGAAGAAAGAGCTTTGGATTTAAAATGTAATACCCTTAGAAAAGAATAGAGGGTTTTCTAAATGTTCTTATTTTGATAATTTAACATCAATTCCAAAAGATCCTCTAATCAGTACATAACGACGCATCTCGTTACAAACTTTGTGATGGTAATGTTAAACTGTAATACAGTTACAGAAATTATTCTTTCTTCTCTATTTAAATTATATACATATATATATATATATATATATATATATATATATATATATATATATATAATGTGTTTCTTCCGCAATGTATTACTTAGTAATAGACTTTAGTAATTTAAACAATACTTTTATTGGAGTAAAATACATGTAACATAAATATGAGTGAAAACCATTGTATATTTATATTATTAAGATTAATTCCTCCACAAGTTAGTTTCTCTTCCTAATATTCTCAATGTCACTCTTCCTATAATTAATCTTGACTTATCCCTTTCACCCTTCTGTGGAGGTTTGTAAATATTATGTATTATTATTGAAATTGCCTAAATTCCAGCTTAAAATTGCCTAAATTGCCTATTGCTTCCATTTTATCGGAAGATCGTTTCTCTCCTTCCTATATCAACATTATTATTTATTCCGCTTGTTTTAAGTCAATATATAAAACGTTAAAAAAAAAAAAACTAATATTTACACTTAAGAGGAGAAATGCTACCTTCAGAAATACTAAATACTAAAATAAATATAATTCAAATATATACATTTAGACACGCGGTACACTTGGTCCTGATCAATTTATAAAAATGGAAGAATAATATAGAATAAGACGTCTTATATTGAAGAGGTTCACGTTGAATTATCTTACAAAAAATAAACATATAATTAAAATTGTTCACCGTCAAACCAAGACTTAATAAGCAATTTCTAATCTAACTCAGAATGGGTATTTGACTTCGATTTTTTAACTCACTAGGGTCACTTTAAGTATATATATATATATATATATATATATATATATATATATATATCAAATTATTCTAAAACTTTCATAAGTCATCCTTTAAATAAAATAAGAAATTTTTTAATTATTGTCGACACCAATGCAACGGTGGCGGGTTTCAATTACATGTTCCGAAGAAAATTTTATGTAGTTTTTGTCTTAGTTTTTTGATTTTTTCTTGATTTGTGTTCTTAAAACTTACTTTACAGTATCGGGCTGTTGGTCCGACGGAATATTTGATGCAGTTGTTCCAACTGATTTTATAGATCCCTATAAAGGACATAGATTAACTGCGTCACTTTACATACTTTGCAAAATGATCCGCAACAACAATATTGTAAAATTAAATTCCTTGCTTAGTGTATAAAAATTAAAGGACAACATTATAAGTATTTATTGATGGGTTCAAATTGCTTTGAAATTGCTGTCACAACTCAGGCCGCGTTAATGTCACACACTCAGCTTTCTAATCTGTATATCGTACAACGGTAGTCATGTTTGTATTTTATCAGTCCTGTAACATTTTTGTCTAATTACTTAGGCTATATTTATTACGTTTGCAATTATATTATTCCAATGCAATTTTGGTCGATATTATACACTTAAAAAAAAAACAACTAAGTATACTTAAGGGTTTAGGTACGATTTTGTCTTCTAAATTGCTAAATAATATTGTAGATCCTGTTTTTTTCTAAAATTTGACACCATTTCTATACATACAATTCTGGCAATTCACAGTAACAATAGTGTTCAAACCCTACAAAGCGTCAACATTTTCATTGTTCAGGCGCAATCAATACATACCCCGCTAGTCTCCATTTAAGTTATGGATATAAAGACAGTGTACAGTTTAATCCTAATCATTGGACTATAATTTATAATTTACGATATATAAGTAAAACCATTCATGCCAATATTATGGTCACTCGAATTTTTTAAAAAAACCTTTATAATGGACCAATACTAATCAAGTATTCCTGTGTAAACGTAGTGAGTATACATAATGGACTCACAATCAAGAAATTAATATTAAAACAAGTGTTAAAAAGAGTAATATAAAGTACAGAGTCAATTAACAGACACGAAGCTCATAAAGAACTTATAAAATAATGACTGAACCTGTAAAATTTGTGAATCATTAAAATAAGTGATTAAAACCCTGTGTTCCAAATGCAGTCAAAATCTAATTCATTATTCAAAATTATCACAAAAAAACCACTACCGACATATTTGTTATTTTTACCTAAAGTCAGAATACACAACTCAGGTCAACAAATCAGTTGTCATTTATTGCGGTCTTTTAGTACTTAATCATGATCCAAGTTTAGTTAATACGCAAAGATTGGAGCGATTAAAACAACAACGCTAAAATATACGTATAATAACTTTTCACAATTGTAATCGATCATAAAAACACTACAATATATGAAAATCAAAATAAATAAAACAATGTAATAACGTAAAAAAAAATTAAAATTAATATTCATCAATTCAAACAAAATGACCATTAAAAAAAATAATAATACGAAAAGATATAGTTAAATTAATGGGTCTGGCATTTGGTTTAAGCTTACTTTGGTCTGGCATCACTTTACATCCAGTTTAAGCGTATACATTAAGGAGAAAGTTTTATGATTGACGGTTAAATTACTGCTTTTCTTTTTGTCTTTTACATTTTAAAATTTTACAACTAATATCAATACTGTGTCCTTTATCGTATCAATGGTTAAATAAAAGCAGCAACCATTAACTAAACCATTAACCATTAAACCATTAACCATTAACCATTCCGTTAAATTGGCTACGGAACAATTGCTCAGTTTTTACAAGAAAACAATTTAAAAGTTAAATGATGAATATTCAGATTTGATTTATAAAAAAATAAAATAAACTTCATTAAAAGTATTAACATATAATATGCTTTATCTATTTATCTGTTTAATATCTATGTTCCCTAATACCAAACTTTACTAAGAACTAAGGAGCTAAGGAATTAATTGATGTTCTAAACTTTCCGCCATTAGCGATAAGTTCGGATTACCGTGTTATTCTGGAAGTTCATAGTGATTGTCATAATAATTTCAATTTTTAAAAGCATTTCTTTTATAATGAAACCAATTTCAAAACTTTCAAGATCACAATTATTTCTCTTTCAGTGCTTTCATTCTCTAACAGATATATAATTTTGGAGGACAGAGAGATTATCAAGACGAATGATAATAATTTATGATAATGACGACATTATAATCAATAATAAGTGTGATATTGTTTTTGTTTTACTTTATTGATATGATTTTGTAAATAGTTATTGAAAATAGTCATATCTTTCACTTCGAGTGTAAAACTCTAGACAGGTATGAACCTTTATTTCATTTTAGTTAATGACTAATTATTTAGTAACAGACATATGAAGCCATAATATTTTATATTTCATATTATTCTTAAACATATGTTTTTGTTTTAATTTAAAGATATGTAATTGTAATTAATATTTAATATGTTCATTTCGTTCACTTCTAGTCTAAAACTCTAGCCAAGTTTGAGCATTTATTTCATTTTAGTTAATATCTAATCATTTAGTAACAGACACAACAAGTCATATTAATTTATTTGAAACTATTCTGGTGCTTCGTTTGTATTTTATTGCAATATAAATTAATATTAACTCTCCAGATGATTGTTAAAGTTGAATAGGGTTAGTATGTTATGAAAGGTTCTATTAAATTTAAAATGTATTACTGAATGTATGTTCCGGAATGAATATGTATTTATAAGAATCAATGAATAAATGCATAATAATATATTAACATTTCCGTCTACACGCCCGAAATTAATATTTTAACTTGGCCTCTCAATGTGCCGGAACTTACACTTGCATTTTCAACTTTCATCAAACTGTGAATTTAAATGGGTTTTTTCACTTTTTAATTAACGATTCGCTAAGTGGAATATTTTAAAGGACGCTAGATAATGGACCCCACTTCCATTTAGTGTATATTCCAGAAATAAATGTTATACACATTTTTCATTTGATTAACACTACCCCGGCATAGTTTTCTCAACATTACTTCATAGTGTAGTTGTTTTAAAACCATTTAGGAAATATTTCTGTTTATGTTTATTAGAATATCTCAATTAACTTCTCTAATATCATGAAATTTTGTTAAATTAGTCAGAGTTACAATTCAGATTGTAACATACCACTCTAGTTTTATCGCTTCGTCCCTACCTTTAAATGTCTTTTCTCTGATTTGCTTTCATTATCGCCAACATTATGCCATATATGATTCTGCTGTCTATCGTAACTTCTATTACAGTAGAAGTACGGTAAAAATAAAAATACTACACTTTTGTGTCTTTCTTTAAGCTACACCTTTTTGTCAAAAAGTGTGGTATATGTCATCTCTACTCTTCCAATGTACACTCTCAGGCCGTTAGTTCTTGTGTAAATTAAGCACGTAAATTGGCATATCCTGATAAACAACTGGTAAATTATTAGTTACTATCCCCATGACCTGATTTAACCAGCGTTCTTAATCCTTTATAGGTCTGTTAATCTATCTACCTACAAGTGTAAGCGAAATAGCTCTGTCTACTTGATTTGGACTTTTTCTGTGTAAATTTTTCCTTTGATAAATTTCCTTACACCTAAATAATTTTTAATGTCCATGCTCACATTAGTTTCGGTTTTTTGCATCTATTAAAAGAATCTACACTTCTTTAAGGCTTTTATTTGTTTCGCCTAACAGTGTTTTGACTGGAAAGTGTTCAACCTTTATGTAGATTGAATAAAGATTGTTTTCGTCGACAGATCAATAAGTTAATACGCGACTTTCGGTTCGGGATTAGTTACTGTTGATAGGGTGGCCTCGTTGTCTGGCATGTTGTATTTTTATGAACTTTTAATGTTTTGTTGTTTATGTGTTGAGTGTGATTTTTTTCCCTTTTAACTTAAATATATGACTTGACAATGGAAGACTAAAGAACTTACAAAACCTGTCGTCGCGTATACACTTATAGAACTGTCGATGGAAACTAGGGTACTAAGGTACGTTTTATTGAAATTCTATACTGAAATTTAGGAGGTTATTAACCATTTATGAATCATTTAGTTCCAAGCATTGAAGGTTGTCGCATACAATGTACACCTACCGTGTTTTAAAAAACTTTAAAAAAATTTATTTACACTTCTAAAACACATAAAAATATTCTAGCGTTTCTTTAATATACTCAAATTGTGCCGTACAATTCATTACTTTTTTCAGACATTACATCTAATTTGTATAGATTTACAATTTCTACTTGATTACAAGTACAATGGTTGTTTAATAAATTTTTACAGGAGTGTAGTTTAATATTTTTAAAGCAAAAATGTATGTAGAACTATAAATTAATAAATAACATAAATATTGTAGAACTGTATCAATATCAAAACAAATCATCCACCCTATCAATGCAATAATACTTTAAGAGAGATTTAATAAACTATCCCTAAATTTTAAAAAATACCTGAAGGGCAGGAATTTAATACTTAGGAGAAAAGTAATTCCTACGAGAAAACAAGTGATAAAATATAGCCGAATATTATAAGAATTATAATTCAATTCACCCAAGAGAAAACAAAAGTCAACATAAAACGGGTTGTGTTAACAAACACTGGACAAAATTCTTGATGGATGAAAAAAAAGTTCAACCCTGTGTAACTTTGTTGATTGTTAATATAACCTGTTTTATAATGAAGGGTTGCTTTTATGAGAGCAGGCATTTAATTTTGGACTACAGGGCAAAAATTAATTAAAACTTGGAAACGCAATTGGTAAATTAGATACTTTAATAGATCTTGTGGGCACGCGATAGGCAATTTTAAAGGGATTAATTGAGCTAGAAAAAATGATGGCAAAATATTGTTTAATACTTTTATAATTAAAATAGCGACATTTACCCTGATCGTATGATACCTACAAAAGAAATTGTGTGTCACTACCTGACTTTCATGTTATTATTGATTCTAATGAAGGGGTGAAACTTAAGGAGTGTTGTTAGTGAAAATAAGATATAATTTAAGTTTTTACCTCTGAGGGGCGGAAGAGCCGACATTTCAAAAATATATTGCCTTATGAAACATAATTTTAAAAATCCATAAAACTACAAAAAGTTTACAAAATGAGAAGATAAGAACCCATAGTACTTTTCCCAAACTCTAATTGCGTCAGAATTGGAAATGTACCTGATTAGGAATATGAAACACAGGGATTTCGCTCAAGACTAGACAAAGAAAGATATAGAGATAACTAGGAACCAATGGACGTCCCACACACATACTGATTATAAGTGATCCCTTGATGAGTATATTTATGTATGCTCTAACCTACGACTTTTGTTAGTTTCATTATTATAACTTTTTTTTTCATAGATATTGAGAATGCCTTAGGAACTGCGTATATAGTTACGAAATACTGGTATTTGATGTGATTATTTGTGAATTGTTGTAGCGGGGATTTTGTTATTTGTTAGTGTTAGTTTTGTATATAACTTAAAATCGTGTGTATTGTCTACTTTAGTAATGGTGAGATTTTTTTTTTTAAAGATACGTGAGTTCTGACTATAATTGAAAGTTTATATTATAAAATTCCTATTTGAGGCATGTTGATTCGGGTTGAAAAGTTCATTATTATAGTTCCCTCTGATGACATGGAAGAGTGACAGGGGTATATTCATGACTTTCTTCTACTCTACCGTAAAATAAGTAGAAAAAAAAATCAAACCTTGAACATTCGTTTAGAGCTTTAATCTGTGGCAAATAAAATTCCCCCCGGTATGATTATGATGATACTGGAGACACGACTAATCCTGCAACCTGGATACCATTCTAGTCTGCTGGATCCAGAATCTATCCTTAGCCCTTATATAGCATCTGTCCAGTATACAGCGTCCTTATTTTTTCATTCTCAATTGTGAATATATTTCTGTCTCCAATATACATGATATGTCCGCTACCAAGATCATGTATTTGTCTTGCATCTAGAGTAGATCTTACATCCAGTTTTCATTATCCAACATGCATCCAGTGTACAGTGTCCATCATCAATCTCGCTATTAATTGAACATAATTTAGGCATCCAAGACTATTTCACGATCTTTTTTGTGCAACATTCATTATGTCTCCGAAGTCTAGTGACCATCCAGTTTATTAACCAGCATACTTACTGTCACCAGGTAATATTATCTGAGATTTCGCCATGGTCCACTATTCATCCTACCTCATGCGTCCTACAAACATAAATTCTATTGGATAAGGAATCCATTATGCAGGTGTAATTTTAATCCAGTGTTTACATTCATTTTATCTTGCCCAGCTAGGTCCTATCACACAGCTTGTCTCTAGAGTTCTGAATTTCGTTTGTCCCCATTGGCCGTATCCATCTAGTATCAACGAGTCCAACACACTTTGAGTATAAAGGTTCCAGCAGAGTTCTAATCTCTCTATGGTTTAAGAATAATAATCTCTTCAGGATTTACTGTACGTCATTCTTCCAGGATCCAGCTTTCGTCTGTCATCTAGTGTTTTAAATTTAACCTGTCTTTATTTTACAACATTATTCCAGTTTCCATGATTTACCTATCTAATGTAAATAGTCAAGATTCCAACATTTAACACAGGGTCTAGAATCATCTGGTCAAAAGGGATCTGATTATTTTTAGTCTCTATTGTGCAGAATACAACCTGTATGCATGGTTAAGTATGCATAAAACTAAAGTTTACAGGATTAGTACGTAATAGAATTTATGAAACGGCTGTTTTGTCCACAAGGTTCATTATCCAAGATCCAGCATGCGTCTCGTTTCCAAAGTGGACCCTCCATCCTATCTTTAGGACCTAACATATATCACGACTCCAGGTTTTATCATTTTTTTAACATCTAACATATCCCAATTAACACTATCCATTTAGTCTAAAAGATCCAGGATCAGCAGGTTTCAAATTTTGTGCCACACATATTGTTTTCGGGCTATAGCAACTGTCCTGTCTCTAGCAAATTGTAGCCGTCTTTTGTCCATGGTTCACCATACATATCATCTCCATCGTACAGCATCCATCCAGTGTACATATCACAGTATAAGTTAAGTGTAAAGGATTCAGCACCAGTTAAGTTTTCAGTATCCATTCAATCAGCTCTTGTTACGTGTAAACCTTAAACCTTAAGGTTACAATTCAACATTAAAACTTATGTAATTGTCATTATATATATGTAAAACAAGTTTTAGACGAAAAATACCACTCGAATATAATGACCTAATTAACGGAGTAAAGATTATAAAATGAAGACCTCTAGGACAACTAAGTATTTTAGTTGTCTAAGACCTCTAAGACAACTAAAATACGTTGAAGGTTGTACATCGAGTTGGTTTTCTCAGCTTTGCCACATCCGTACTCTGTAGAAGTGATATAATAGGGTAAATCCGTTATATACAAAAAACAATGATTAATTTAACATAGATTGGAGTGAAATATTTCCACCCAGGTATTATTGTTTCGCCTGAAAAAGACACCCTTAACTGAAAAAGACTGGTGTTAACTCTAATAGCAATGTGAAGTTTTATTATTATGTAGTTAAAAAAAATAGCGAGTTTCTGAAAATATTGAATGATTAAACAATTTAGTTTTCAATAACTTATATAAACTAAGGTAAATCAAATAAATAAATTAAAATTTAGGTAAATTAAAAACGTAGTTTAAAATAATGTTTATTTCCACTGGTACTAATGAAATAATACTAATTTCAATAAAAAAAATCTTATAGTTTTTGATCAAGTAGAATAAATGGCAAAAGGTAAAATTTTGAAAGTAATCAAAATAAAATTTAACTTATAGATGTTTAGTTTTATCAAGTTGTAATTATTATTTTATTATATTTTACAAAAAGCATATTTACAAAATATAGAAAAAAATTAAATAAAACTACTTACACATTAACAGGTTGTGCATTTGAATTACTACGGACCAGTGATTGAACAATTATGAATATTTATTTAATGTAACCTAAGTTTTGACTTTAAACAACTAACACTCATAGTTATCATTTTCAAACACATTTATTTTAAATTTTACAATTCAAAATAATACACAAATTATCCAAATTTACCTTATGTGTCATAAAAAAAGTGTATATCTTTAAAACGGGAGTGGATATTTGAAGAATATATATTATGCATATATAAATTTCTTTTTTATTTAAAGTATAAATAAATGAGCAATATTTTTTATCTATATTAAAATATTAGTAATCAGTATTGGAAACATTATATTTCAACCGTAATTTTTGAAGGTATGATATGTAACAAAATTTAACGTATATTTAAATTTATGTTTTATATTCACCCACCCCACCACGAACCGTAATTCCACCCCTAGTGTATTTAGTCAACTAAATAGAGCCCTTTAATTTCTTTTATAGGAATTAATTTTGGTTATTTGGCATGTATTAATCCTCATTCTTTGTTACTTGAAAAACGATTGATGCAAATAAATATGTATGAATTAAAGTGAGACTTGATACGGGCACGTTATCTATTTAATAAAACAACAGGTATAAAACATAATCAACTGTCGTCAGGACCTATGGATTAAAAAAAAGCAAAGTCAATGTTTAGCAATAAACACCATTAATGGTTATAGGTTTTTGATTTTCAACAAGTATTGTATTGGTAAACTCCCATTTAAATAAGTCCCACCATTCACAATTACCAGAAAATCCCCAAAGATTAAAAAATTTACGACCTATTGAAAATTGCATGTTTTTAACGTTTTTATTCATTTAACTATGTTAAAAAATAAAAACTAAGTACTTATATAGCCGTTTATTAGAAGCACACTAAAAACGATGAGGACAACTGTGTGATGATGACGCACAAAACTGCCATATCTAGTAATCCTATTGAATTAAACGATATTCTAGATTGCTAGCTAAATCATATATTAAGTTATTAATTATTGTTGATGAAAAATAAACAATATAAATTCCTTGATATCAGATAATAATATTATATATGTTTATAGGGTAAATGCTGTTCATAATGAATTTTCATTAAGGTTCCTTTGCCGTACGTATCAATAGAATTGTTTTTCCCGTTAACGTTATTTCTGCGAATCAAAATATATTGTTTACTTTCCCTAATATTTTCATCGATATATTTAGATACTGAAAGTTAAGTTGCAATAAATTGTGTTTATCTTATTAATATAGACCATTTGATTCGATCTATTTTCATAAAATATTGAGGATGAAAATGTTATTATAGAAACATCATTTAGAATTCTCACTAAGGTAAACGTACGTATGTCCTGTACTACTCTTGAAAAACTGCACATATAGTTGATGTAGTTTTAATTATAGTGTCCCTAATATATATACCATCTAAGCTATTTTTATTGAATACAATGATAAATCTTTATTGTTACATTTAAATATTGAATTACATCACAGTTATTTATCAAGTTTACTACAACCACACACAATACACTTCTTCCAACGATCAAAAAGTTTCTTGATTTCAGAAGAGTAGAATACTTGTAACTGGATGTTAAATTTTCCAGTGTCAATAAATTTAACTTCTTATGGTTAAATTTCTTTCCTTCTAAAAAAATCTTTATGTACCCGAAGAGATGAATCGTACTTCTGAATTGTTTATCCTGAACTATTTAGACAATAAGTTGGGACATCCACTTAAGTGTTTGCAATGTTTCCATTGGCCAAAGAGGCAGTTTCACGCATTGTTTTCAAAATTAAATGTAGGCAACTTTCACTTTTAACAAATCGATGTCTTCATTTTTACAAATGCATGTGTGTTGTGAGGAGATAAATCTAGAATGGTTACACATAACATTTGTACTGGAAGCCATGCCATAACTTGTACTGTACAGACTGCCAAATACGGGCTTACTTACTCACAGGAAAAGAATAAAAATACGAACCAGCACTTAGTAGGAGGGAGAGTAATTGACCTGATGGAAGAGAAAAAATAAAATAGCTGTATGGTATGCTAATAAGGAACCTAGTTATATATATATATATATATATATATATATATATATATATATGTGTGTGTGTGTACACACGCGAATATTGTAAACAAAACAAATTAATAAATTTATAAATTCCATTGATAGGGTTTAATTAAATCCATGTTAGATCTCGGAGTTACATAATTGCTGTGTTTCCATTAATTATAACTGTCTCCTGTGGTCGATTTAGTAGTTAATTTTATCTGATCTTCCAGTACACTGTCGAAACTTTACTGAAGCTACTTTTGTAAATCTTTTCTGTTATGTTTTAATATTTTATAAATAATCAGGGTATCAAAATTATATATTGCAAAAATGTATTGAATGTTTAAAAAAAACACATTTAACATTTAAGTAAATCGCATGCACATGGTTAGGTATTAAAAATCTTGACTTCGTGAAGCTTAGACAATTAATATTTGCATTTATTAAATTAAAAAAGTGTCGCCTCAGAACATACAATAACATGTAAATGACTAAATAACTATGATTATATACTGACAGTCATTATTATGGTATTTTTGGTACACAGTTCTCTCCTGTTTCTTATTTGCATAGGTCGAGTATTTTATATTTGATTAGCTTAGTAATTAGTAATCAACCCTTTCGGACATGTGGGTTTGGTTACATATTGCATATCTAAAACTAATAAATTACTATCTACTAAAATACTCAATCCTTGCAAATAAGGAGGAAAAACCGTTGTTGGTTAGTCATAGGCCATTTCTAAACCATTAATTTAAACCAATAATTATGTATTGAAGATTATTATTATTTTATGAGAATACATTTTTCAAATGTAGCAACTGATTATAAGAAAATTGTTAGTTTTTTGTACAAAATTTTCAACATACGAATGAAACTAGATATTAATATAGGTTTAATATTTTCTGTACCTAAATTAACTCATTGGGGAGATCGAGATATTATATTTACTTCCCTCATATCGCATATTGATATATCCCAATGTTTATAAGGCATTAGAAGTATACGACTGCACTGTTGGATTTGTAGATAGTTAATCAAAATAGAAAAAAAGTCGAAATTACTGTTCGAGTCTGGTCTGCCCGACGTATAATATCAGGTTATTTTTTTTGTTGTTTTTTGTAGTTTTGTTTGTTAGACTAATACGTTTCTGATTTGTATTTGGCATGTATTATTTTGTTTGTTGGAAACAAATGATATTGCCCCCTCAATAACTATTATCATATGAACTATACATTTATATAATTATATTTTCATTCAATATTATCCTACCAAAAAGGACTTTAAAACTTATAAACGATTGTACATTTATTCAGATAACTAACGGAATTCATAAAGGTTGCATTTTAACACAAAACAAATCATGTACTTACTGTATATGATATCACAATACCAAAAACGTTGCCATTAAAAATATGGATTTAAATCAAGGACGTGTTGAAGGCACATGCAAAACAAACCGTAATATTTTAAGAGATTAAATTTTTTTTTCCAAAATTCTTATCAGTATACACACTTTTATATGCAAAATATCTGTAATAAGAAATTTTTTATTATAAAGTCATCAATAATGACTTGTACATATTTACCTTTAAACAAAAAATCTATTTTATTTTATTTAAAGATGGCAACCTTTGTTTGTGTTTATTCAACTTCTTTTTTTTGTATTTATTATTGTAAGAAAATTAGTGTACTGTTTTTGTACAGTTTTTTAATTAGAGCAGGATTTATTTATTTTTTTATTTACCCTTTACAGTTTCCCAATTTATTCAATTTTCAACAAACATAAACTCGTAAATATATTCATTCACTTATTTATTTATCTCCACTCTAATATCATCATCTTCCTTAGGTAAATAAAATATCCCTATTGTATTATTTACTAAACCTCGTATAATTTGATTAAACAACAACATTTATGGTAGTAAATAATTTAATTTGAAATGAAACACAGAAACGTATCCCCGTGTTTTCATTTACAGTAGATGTTTGTGGTAAAATTTGCCTCAAACCATGCTGTCTAGGCTGTTGAAATATGGTATGCTTGTAAAGTTGATAGCCTGCATTGAATCCCTCGTTTTTATACCGATAATGAAATGGATGCAGTATATCTATGAAAAATAAAAGTATGCTATTATATAAATAAACAATCAACTTTAATTGTGAGATATTAGATGGAATAAAACTCGAACACAAGATCTCACTAAAATTACGTTTATTTCATCAAACTTGTACCAACGATAAACTCGACATCATCATTAATACACGAACTACAATAACTTTTTCGATAGGAGGATCCCATAGAAGTACCTTCATTTTCCAAATAAAACTTACTATTAAACTTAAACATTTTTTCAATCATTCACAAATTTATAAGTAATAAGTATTCACTCACTTCAGTATCATTAAATTGCTATTAGTTAACCCTCCTTTATCACATTTATAAATTCAGCTATTGGTATACTTGGATAAAAAGACACATCAAACGAAACTAAGTATTTACTATGGCTAAATTCAATATGTTGCACTATTTTCACAAACTCATTAGAGTTCTTAACGGCTACATAAAAGATGGAGTCTATTCTTTCAGGCGTCCCTCTAACAATTTTGAAATTAGATAAGTTGATGAGTTAACCTGGCACTATAGGCTGCATTTTATTTCCTTGTTTCGAATGGTCGCATAATGGTTTAGAAACCGTCAGTTATCTTCTAAGATCATTAATCATTAAACTTTTACAATTTAAAAAAATTTCAAAACTTTTTTAGTAAATTTTATAATGGATTTTCGTTATAGAAAGTATTTCGTACTTTGGTGACAATTTTTTGATAACATCTATATTAAAACAAATAAAACTGACACCTGTAGGTTTTAACTTTTTCTTTATTTATAAAATTAAGTTTAAAATCATTTACAATAAAAAAACCGATTATTGTTCGAATTTGATGCACTATAAATAATTATACAATTAACATCTTAATCTATTACTTATTCTAAGCACATAGTACAATACAAGTTACTAATTCTACAATGTAATAACCTAAAATAAAGACATAAGAGTGCATCAGAATTTTTACTTTTACATTTTTTACTTTTAATTATTTTCTTAAGATGCTCCGGCTAACTGAAATTTACTATTTATTAATTTTATTTATTTTCTCTTTACGGGTTCGTTAGGATCTTTGGTGACTACAATTTACATATAAAATAGAATTTGGTGGTGGTTTATTTAATTGAGATTGTCCATTAATTTGTACTTATCGGCTTGGAAGTTTTATCAGAGCTCCAATGTTCCTGGTTCCTTAAACGTGGTTCCCGTGTAGACAGCCAGTAGATGGATCGATCTGCCTTAATCTTTTTGACCAATCTTCTTTTCTTCTTACACTTGTATTCTCATACACTTTTGTGACGACGATTACTTTTTAAATTATTGTATGATTATTCCTGTTCAAACACTTTTATAACGACGCTATTACTCACACACTTTTATGACGACGACTGTTTTAAACTTATAAACGACGATTATCTTTTAACTATTCTTCGGAGATTATTATTAAATACTTATACAAAAAACGACGCAGTTACTATTTAATTTTGACGGTTGATTTCGGCTAAATCTTTCACAACTATTTTCTTTTCTACTAAAGAAACACTTGCTCCGGAACTCCCTCCTTCAATCAGTTAACAGCCAAAAAGAACCTCATGCGCTTCTCTTCCACCCATATTTATAATGTTTATTTTAAAACGATTTCTTCCGATCCTCTTCCTTCATTTTTGTGGCTTATTTTAAATCTTGTGCGTTATTTCAGAAGTGATGCAATTCCTTTCATTGGTCCATTTCAAACATTTTCGGTTGAAGGCATTGACTTTTGGAATGGTTTATTTGATTTCCTTGAGATCCGTGACTGATGTTAGAATCGTTTTTCTAGCTGTCAACCCTTTCAACTCTTTACAATTTATGGCCTGCCGAGCACTGACCTTTTGGTAGGCCTCTATTTCGTTACAATATATTCAATTTTTATAAATATCATTGCATCATTCTTATCACCTATTACAAAGGCGAATTTGTTTATATCCAGAAGTGATAGTTTTTTGTCGTTTATTCCAGGAAATTGTACGAATTTTATTGATGTTCTACAGCTTGTGCAGTAACTGGTCTTTCTTTATTTCAGTAATCTTCGTAAAATTATAAACTGTTATCTATTATTGTGTCATATATATTATATATTTAAATACTCTCGTCTCTTATGCTATAAATTCGTACATGAGTAAGTTTTATTTAATTCAAATCCATTTTTTAATAACAGATTCCTTGTCGTTCTTTGTAAATTATTTATGAAGTCCTTTTCTTCTACTTTCGATTCGAGTTAGTGGTCAGAGTAAATTATTATCACTCTTCACAATAACTTTAAGAAATCAGCTTAGTTAATTGTACGACTTTTATAACAGTTTTATGGCATTTTTTTCTTATA
The DNA here is from genome assembly GCA_963513935.1 of Aphrophora alni. Classification (NCBI taxonomy): domain Eukaryota; kingdom Metazoa; phylum Arthropoda; class Insecta; order Hemiptera; family Aphrophoridae; genus Aphrophora; species Aphrophora alni. The sequence continues at coordinate 23,293 of CAUPSG010000164.1, forward strand.
GATAAATCATGTATTGGCATATTTAGGGTGATAAAAACAAATTAGTTTTGTTTAGGTACTTAGTGGCTATAGTTTAAAGAAAAAAATACAAATTGTTTTTCTAATGATTTGTTTATCTTTTATATACTGATATCGCATACTAAAGTACTTCAATCTTCTCATTACATAAAAATTTCACCAAATTCAGAAGAGCCTATTTTGAAACACTTTTTATTTCATAACAAATTAGTAAACTGTTTTGTTTGTTTCAACTGTTGGACACTTCACTGACGACAGACAAAAGATAGAACTGCCCAGACTTCATATTTTGAGGTACAGTTAACCTCAAATCCGATATATCATTCTTTTAAACAGCAGTTATTGACCCATGACATACATTATTTCTTTTTAAATGAAGTAAATATGAGAAAGAAATGACCAGTAATCACATTTCATAACATTTGTATTTGTAATTATCATACCACCATTTGATTTTTTTCTGTAAATAATCTCTCGCTAGAAATATATTAAGGGAAGGTAAATTTACATATAGTTAGATGATATAATGTTAACAATGTCACCTGCATAACACCTGGGGGACTGTCTACAGTGAGGTTTGAGATTCATCTCCATGTTTTATTCTCACTCACACTGTTCTACAGGGAATATAATTTATAATATAAGGTAAATTGACACAGACATCAAATTTATATATATATATATATATATATATATATATATATATATATATATATATATATATACTTAATAAAAAGTCTGGAAAGATATTTACATCTTGAAGTAAAAAAGGAAAGAGATATTTACAAATAAAAAATATCATATTACTGAATTCATGAAATTCCTCTTTGTCTTTTTGGATCTACAATCTTTAATACATTTTTTTTTAAATAACAAGATTGTTATATAAATAAACAGATGGATTTGGAATGCAGAATCCACTATCGCCAATGTTTAGTGAAGTGGTTATTTAACATTCAGAATAGAGATTTATTGCCTGCAACTTGAAGGATTATATCTGTATATAATATCTCAGATAGGTAGATGTTTCGCTTGTTATAACAATATATATATATTTTGTTTTCTTATTCCTTCTCTGTAACAAAATATACAATCTTTTCTTTTCTCTTCATTCCTCTATTAGTATCTCATTTGTCATTTTGCACCATGCGGTGGACAGTGTTGCTCCCAGGGGTAAGTATTGGTTGTGGTTCTCTTTTTGGCAAAAGTTCTTCTACACACTCAGGCGAAAGTCGTACAGATTTTTTTTATTCCCGGCTTTGTTTTGCTTATTGTAAAAATAAAATGAGTTGATCATAATCATTTGCAATATGTGTATGGACATGTTTTTTTTTACCATCTATTTGTGTTTCGTTCACGGGTAGTGTGACATCATTTGATCAAGTCTGCCAACAACTTTCATGTGTGCATTGTAAAATATAATACATTTTCCTTTAAGTTTTTGTGTGTTTCCTTGTGTTAATTATTTCAGACATTTCGATTTCCCGCTTGTCTTTCCAGTTGTCTACCTTTACTCCTTCGTTGCAATTTACAATTTTTTCTCTTTTATTCAGAGCAGCATTATTTACTAGTTCAGGGTTTTTTTTTCTGTCGGGTCTTTTTAAAACTATTGTAAAGAATTTCCATATGCACTGAGTACCCACGGCCCAGGATATCATTTAATTATCCAAACACGACCTTATTTGTATGTCCTTTTACGGAATACATATCATTTGCACCTCCATGAACAGCAAAGCGTAATTAAGGCCGTCCAGTTCATTTACTTAGTACAACTTGATAACAAACTTGTGCAGCTTTCCTTTCAGTTACTCCTAACTCACGAGTTTTGCTCGCCATAGAACCAATCTCTAATCGATGGACAGTACCTTTGAAGGATAGAAAATCTGTTTCTTGTAGAATTAAATTACTAAATTAGTGCTCTAACTTTAAAAATCCGATCATCTGTAGGCTCAGGTGTGTCTTACCAACACGTAAAAAATTATGACATCAGTATTAATAGAAACCGATCACGGCTCATGTACTGCCTAAAGGAGGGCAAGTTGAACAGCACATGGGTCGTCCTGTAGTCTATTCATAATAATATTCTATATTTTATTATGAATATATATTTCTAAATCATATATATATATATATAATTCATAACTATAAGAACTTATACCAAGAAACAGTATTTTTACCGATGTTGTTAATTTCCAGCCAGCTCTTAGCCAACGCTTGTTTTGGTTGATCTGCAATCTATTAAAAATAGTTCCGAATTATCATCACATCTAATTACCTTAATTCTAAGCAAACAGTCTCATTTACTAAAAAAAAAAAATAAATAAAAATAAAAAATAAAGAAAAATAATAATAATTAATCAAATTATAATAATCTTAATCATTACGGTAAATCTAATCCCAATCGTAAAAAAAATTAGCAACAAATGTGTTAAATGTAAAATAAATAAATATAAGTAAAATTAAGCTAAATTTAACTTCCGGAATATACAGTAAACAGTACAGCTTATGGCGCAATGAAACACATAGGAATCATTATGTCCAAGTGAACACGTGAACAAAATGTAACAAACGGTATTATCTAAGCAATACTTGGCATATTGATAAAATAAACGTTCCCAGATATAATGCCTCGGACATATGTGTTAACATTTAGTACATCGTTTCTTACTTTAAGTGTTACGGAAGTACCTGGAAATTTTTTGGATCTAAAAGCTTCTAAGACCTTTTAGCCATTAGCATTAAAAATTGTACCTTAAATCATAGTTTAAAATCGAAATGTAGAATCCCAACACTTGTTATATATACATATATATATACATATATATATATATATATATATATATATATATAGGCTATATATATATACAATTTATTAATTCCCTTAAATAATACAGAATGATTTAATGTAACCACGATCATTTAAAGATTTTAAATTACCATAACCAGTTCAAAACACAAAGAGTAATTGAGAGAAACAAGTTTTATCAAAACGAATTTTCGAATTTACTTTTCGTTGTGCTAAATCATCAAATCTACAAATAGCCCAAAGCTTTAACAAGCAACAAGGGATTTTACAGGAATTAGAGGAACCGAAGAGAAAACAATCTTTTAGTCCAAACAGAAACTTTAGATGTGAAGAAACTGTTTTCGCTTTTGTACGTTTTGATCTAATATAATAAGTTGAATTTGTGTATAGTTTATAAGCATTTATCTATAGTGCTATTAAAATACGATAGATATTTTTATTATTTATTGTGAACTAAGTAATTACACATGCTTTCCAATGTTTCCAGAGTTATTGTTTGGTTTTATTTTGTTAATCATATTTCCTATAATGAGGAAAATAAACTTAAGTGTCCCGTATTGGGGCAACTTTCCTTGCGACTACTAAAAATGGACCAAACATTAGCCGCTACTCCATCCGCCCATTGTAATATAGGCAGTTTTAGAGATAAACAAGTTCTATGTACCTAGATAAAATTTCATACGACGTGCTTTAAATAAGACTTTTCTGTGTTACGGTTTCAGAGTAGAGGTACATTTGTAACGTCCTTCAGACAATTAAATAAATCTTCATTAAATTATTAGAGAGCTGTAGCATTTTCCGTAATCAAAACAATTAATTCTTCCATACTAAATATAATCTGCGCTAAAAATTATCAACCCATCATAACATCTGTTCAAATTAAATACAAATTGTAATTCACTTAACGACTCACCCCTCTACCCCGCGCAGTCTTAGTTACTTGCCCCTGCATAGTGGTGTAGTCTAGCGGTAAGTACAGAAAACTATCGTCCGAGCTATCTCTGTCTCTTTCCACCGGATCAAGTCCAACCGTATGTACCGTTATCTTATACAAGTTAGTTCAACTCAGCCTACTAGAAAATGTAGTCGCAAAAATCTCACCGGACTTCTTTTATACAATATTGTGAAATCTTCGTTCCATTTCTTACAAAATCTTCCTACAACTTCACAATGCAATTAATCTTTCTACCGATGTCAGTGTTTTAGTGTGGTACAATCAATGTGTCAGTGAGCTTTTTTTTATAAATACAGCGTAAGCTTCCATTCAAAATTTTCTACTCTACACCTCACAACCTGTCCAGGTAACTTATTTCTCAGGCCTTTGTCAAGGACTCTACCTGTTGTTTAAGACATGTTTAATCAAAAAAAAAAGAAAACTTTTAATATTACAAGTGCACTATAAAATGATTTTCATCTAAAATACTGACTTTTGTGAAACTGTTTATATATATATATATATATATTTCTGTTCTGCGACTGAACTCTGTTTAACAATAATATGTCCTTTACTGTCTATATGTGATTATGTGTAATTATTTATAATTTAATATATATATATGTATATATATATATATATATATATATATATATATATATATATATATATATATATATAATTGGGTGGTGCTGGATGCAATCTTTCGGTTCTAACAGCCCCAAATGGGTTATTTCAAAATTAACAAAACAAAATTGACGTCAATCTTTAAAAATTTCATTATTTAAAATTTTTCAATATTTAAAAATTTCATTATTTAAAAAATTTAATATTTAAAAACTTCAGTATTTAAAATTTTCACCATTTAAAAATTTTCTTATGTTATAAACTAATTTCTTTTTTTTTTAATATATATGTTAACCAACTTAGTATGTAAGAAATTTAATAAACAAAATCATGATATTTAATAAGTAATTTAATGATGAACTTGTTAGTTTTAATATAACTTTTGAAACTAAAATATTAATCTTGATTATAGAATCTTTTTTTTATTATTGTTAAATTCTTTATAACAGTTTATATAAACAAAAGGAGGGATAAATATCAGAGTTTAATTGTTAATATTTTTTTTTTCTTTTACTTTTAAGGGCATGTAAACTTTTCAAGATTCAATTTGTAATCTTTTTTTTTATTATTAAGCTTTTGGTCATGTAAGTAAACTTAAGGTGATATTTTCATAATTGTAAATGGTAAAATCTGATCCGTCGAAATTTCTTTTTTTATCCAATAAATTTTGAGCCTTGTTGATTATATAATTTGTCTTTGTCTTTTTTATTTAAACATTGTTACCAGTTGGTTAAACCTTTCGTTAATTTAAGTCGCCTGGTAACATGTTTCTGGTAGCAGAGCGTGGTTTGCTTTAAATTCTAGCGTGGTTTTACTCTAAATTATAGAGTGGTTTATTTTTAAAATTTTGCTTTGGAACCATAGAAATTGAAATTTTCAAAAAAATTTTTTGTGCTAAACAAGTGTTAGGAATAGGTTAATGTTAAGTTAATTATTCAATTTGTAAATTATGTTAGGAAGAACTAATATTAACAAAGCTCAGAATGAACCAACTATTGCGAAAGAATTGAAAAAGTGTTGAAATGCTTGACTTGCAACAAAAGTAGAGCATCAGAAGCCACGATACATATATAAGCGGTCAGCATGATTTGGAGGGGGTCTTTGGTCTTTTGGAGCTTTGGAAGATACACGGCTGTGTCACTAGCCGTGGTGCAGGAACTCTACTCCGGGAGATTTATTAGCCCAGGAAATCAACTCTACACCAGTAAGCAAGCATTTCTATATTTATAAAATAAATTAATAATTTCATTTATTAGAGAGTAACAATAGTTGGAATACTTTTGGGCTTAGTGAAATGAATATTTAGTTTGAATATTGTTCATTTAATTAAATTCTTATCATTGTATTGCTTATTTAAAAGTATCCTATTAAATTCCTATTATTGTATTGTTTATTTAAAGTGTCGTATTATATTCTTATTTTTGTTGAATAGTATTTAAAGTATTGAATATAGTATTGAAGCATTAGAGTGTTTAAAATGTTACCCAAGTCTCATAAGCAGCAATAAAGATTAATTAGTATACTGAACCACTGATTTGATGATAATTAATTGAAAACCAGAACCCAGGCATATCAAGAGGGCCAATCCTATTACAAGGCTCACTTTTCTTGTCTTTCCAGCTTTCTCAGATACTGAACAACTATTGCTAATGAAGCTTTTTTTTTTAAAAAAAAATATATAAACTTATTAGTCTCAATTTTTTTATTTACATATAAACACATTACACAAGAACGTCTAGACCAATTTTAATAAACTTCTTCTCTTTATTTCACTCTGCTTAAATAATTTTTTTTTATATATAAATAACATACTTTAGTCATTCACGGAATTTGATTCAGACAGGCAGGGCTCATTCGGGAATACAAAAAAATAAATATAAAATAAATAAGAAAACCCAAAAATAAATAAAAACAAAAAAAAACTCTTCAAAATTCTTTTAAAATTTTCTCGAGTTTTCTTTAGCTAGTCTGTTTTTATTTCTTACTTACACACATACATATATACATCGTATACATAACATACACAATTCTCAATTATTCATCTTTTTTTTTGTCTTCTCATTTCAAATTTTATTAGTCATCTTAAGAGAAAATTATTTTTATTTTTTTTTTTTATTGTCATCATCGATGGGTGAGACGGCAGTGGACAGGTTGATGCAGATGGTAGCATTTGTTTAATAGTTAATTGAAATGTTGAACACTCATTGAATAATATAACCATGTGTACTAAAATTTTTTTTTTCTCTTCCAAATTATAGGGGCCCAGTTTGTATGTAGGACAACATGGTTGGCCTGTTTGTCTTTTCTTTAAATTTTTTGGTTGTTTTATTATTAGCAGGTCAACATGTTTGTTCCTTATTTAGTTTTTTTTTAGGGTTGAGAAAACCGGAGTTGGGTTTTCTCACATCATGGGTCACTTTTTTAATATACATTTATTTTAGCTACACCTTTTTTTTTACACATCTTTCTTTTGTACATCTTTTTTTTAAGAACACTTAACATATTTTGACGAAATTTTTTTTACACAATTTTTTTTTGATTAAATTAAATTCCTTTTTTTGGGGGCACATGATTACATATACATAAGACCTTAAGTCAAATATTACATGCCCTGCCATGCACAGTAAAACAATTTTGACTCACCAATGTTTCATACTGCTTCTTTGTTTATTTTTAAAATGGATTATTTGTTTAGATCTTTCAAAATTCTTTTTTATCACGGAAATTGTTAAGAGCCGTGAATAGTTTAAATTTTTCTTCGTATGGGAGAAGAGAAATTTAAAAATAACGACGCTGAGCATGATCTGATCAGTATTGGCTTCAGGAATTTTTGGTTTTATTTTTATTTATTTTTTATATATATATTGTAAAGGTCGGGTCAGAGGATACTCCCCCCCGTCTGAGTCCGACCTTTCCTGAAGTCCAAGGTGCTATGCACTTTCCCTCACCTGGTCCCCGGAGTGGTCACCTCCACTTGGTGTCCCGAGGTGCCACTCCACCCCTTTTCCCCAGTAACTTAGTGTACGAGGTCAGTTCATGCACAGCAATGTCGACACTTTGCGCATCCTTCAGCTCTTTCTCTCCTGGGCTTATCCCAATTATAGGTGGGAAGAGCTGAGACGCTGTAGAAATTTCAAAATTTAATAAGTAAGTGCCGAAGGAGGCTACACCCTAGAGTGGTGAGAATAAAAGCATTATGAAGCGTTGTTTCTATCAGGTGCCCCGTTACAAAATTTTGTAGGAGGCCCTTCTGGCTCCTTCTTTAAAATCTTGTAGGAGGCCCTTCTGGCTCCTTCTTTAAAATCTTGTAGGAGGCCCCTCTGGCCCTTTGTCTCTTTTTTTAAAATTTTGTGGGAGGCCCTTCTGGCCCCCTTTCTGACTCCACCCCAACTCCGTCTTTCGGGGGGGGGGGAGAGCTGAACGTCCTTCAGACAATTAAATAAATCTTTATTAAATTATTAGAGAGCTGTAGCATTATCCGTAATCAAAACAGTTAATTCTTCCATACTAAATATAATCTGCGCTAAAAATTATCAACCCATCATAACATCTGTTCAAATTAAATACAACCTGTAATTCATTTAACGACTCACCCCTCTACCCCGCGCAGTCTTAGTTACTTGCCCCTGCATAGTGGTGTAGTCTAGCGGTAAGTACAGAAAACTATCGTCCGAGCTATTTCTGTCTCTTTCCACCGGATCAAGTCCAACCGTATGTACCGTTATCTTATACAAGTTAGTTCAACTCAGCCTACTAGAAAATGTAGTCGCAAAAATCTCACCGGACTTCTTTTATACAATATTCTGAAATCTTCGTTCCATTTCTTACAAAATCTTCCTACAACTTCACAATGCAATTAATCTTTCTACCGATGTCAGTGTTTTAGTGTGGTACAATCAATGTGTCAGTAAGCTTTTTTTTATAAATACGGAGTAAGCTTCCATTCAAAATTTTCTTCTCTACACCTCACAACCTGTCCAGGTAACTTATTTCTCAGATTTTGCTAAACTATAAGATTTGGTAATATTTTAGGCTTTGTTCATTAAGATATGTGTTTGATGTTTTATTTTAGTATTCAAAATTTTACTGAAATTTAATAATTATAAAAGCATTTTCTTTCTTAAAAACATAATTTACAGAAGCTAAAAGTAAACCTTAATCAGTCAGACCTTGAGTATTGAGCAGTTATGTTGAAATTAGAACAGGCTTGTATTAAACCTTAAGCAATCAGAATATTAAACTTTTAAACATGTCAAAATGCTAACTAGAGAAATGTTTTTCTGGACTAGAATCCTTGTCTTTACAGATTTTCTAAGTGTTATACAAGTTTTATTTCAAACAGAAATCAAGGTACTTATATACCTTTCTTAATGACATCTAATAAGGATTTAATTATAAACTTTCTGGATATCTGTAATACCGTTAATTATCTCTGATTTTGACGAAATAACAAGACATTTTAATAAAAGAATCTTGTTCAATAACATGTTTAAGTTTGCATAATCTCTAGTCAACGTGTCTTTTTGCTACAGCAAAAAAGCTGGTCCGAGTGTCGGAGCTTGTCTAACTTTGCTGTTTTTTGCACGTTCTACAGCAAAACTGCAGCCTTTGTCAAGGACTCTACCTGTTGTTTAAGACATGTTTATTCAAAAAAAAGAAAACTTTTAATATTACAAGTGCACTATAAAATGCTTTTCATCTAAAATACTGACTTTTGTGAAACTGTTTATATATATATTTCTGTTCTGCGACTGAACTCTGTTTAACAATAATATGTCCATTACTGTCTATATGTGATTATGTGTAATTATTTATAATTATATATATATATATATATATATATATATATATATATATATATATAATTGGGTGGTGCTGCATGCAATCTTTCGGTTCTAACAGCCCCAAATGGGTTATTTCAAAATTAACAAAACAAAATTGACGTCAATCTTTAAAAATTTCATTATTTAAAATTTTTCAATATTTAAAAATTTCATTATTTAAAAAATTTAATATTTAAAAACTTCAGTATTTAAAATTTTCACCATTTAAAAATTTTCTTATGTTATAAACTAATTTCTTTTTTTTTTAATATATATGTTAACCAACTTAGTATGTAAGAAATTTAATAAACAAAATCATGATATTTAATAAGTAATTTAATAATGAACTTGTTACAATTAATATAATTTTTGAAACTAAAATATTAATCTTGATTTTAGAATATTTTTTTTATTATTGGTAAATTCTTTATAACAATTTATATAAACAAAAGGGGGGATAAATATCAGAGTTTAATTGTTAATAATTTTTTTCTTTTACTTTTAAGGGCATGTAAACTTTTCAAGATTCAATTTGTAATCTTTTTTTTATATTATTAAGCTTTTGGTCATGTAAGTAAACTTAAGGTGATATTTTCATAATTGTAAATGGTAAAATCTGATCCGTCGAAATTTTTTTTTTATCCAATAAATTTTGAGCCTTGTTGATTATATAATTTGTCTTTGTCTTTTTTATTTAAACATTGTTACCAGTTGGTTCCACCTTTCGTTAATTTAAGTCGCCTGGTAATACTTTTAGATAACAGCATTTAATCTAAGGGCCATCCCTCAACCTGTTAAAGTTTGTTTCCCCTAAACCTTGTAGATCCATCTATGTACCGTTAGGGAGTTTGCTTCTTAAATTTTCCCAATCATGACCGGATTGCCTCTTGCGCAAATTTTGCCCATATCACAGGACTGTTATTTACACACACACACACACACACACACACACACACACACACACACACACACACACACACACACACACACACACACACACACACACACACACACACACACACACACACACACACACACACACACACACACACACACACACACACACACACACACACACACACACACACACACACACACACACACACACACACACACACACACACACACACACTCACACACACACACTCACACACACACACACACACACACACACACACACACACACACACACACACACACACTGCAACGGTTTAATTGAACCGCCTGCAAGGAGCAATTTTGGAAAAGAGCTAAATTCCAAAATTTCAATTAAATCAAATAATAATTGTAGAAATGACAAAAACATTTCTAAAAATAAAATAACACATGTAAAGTTAAAGGGAATATGTAAGTTAGCCAAGCCAAGGTCACGCGCCTTGACAGGAAATATCTAGCGTTCCGGATTGAACAGGAATTCGTCCATATGTTTCTAATGCAAAAAACATCAAAATCCGAAAACTTAAATTAAAATGATATAATCGTGTAGAGCTAGGAAAACCTAATAATAAATAATAAGAGAATAAACTCGTCAAATTAATAATAAAAAAGTTATAGCCATAATAAAACGTCATAAAACATAAAAAACCCTTAAAATAAAGAAATTCCAAAATCTAAGAATAACAACACATAACCATAATATAAACTAGAAATAAATAAGACTCGAAATCAAAATTTAATAAAAGACCATAAAGTAATTAAATAATAAATAACCAAAAATGCAGAAAGTACCGTAACTTGTGAAACCCAGAAGCGAGGAAGAAGAGGAAAGCAGTTTTGGAACTTTCAGCATCAGAGGAACAACTTACAAAAAGAAGATTTTCAAAATTTCCAAAATTGGAAAAACTAAATTTTGAAAACTTACGAAATTTTCAAATCTCCGTAAAAGAAAAAATATACGTCGTATCGCTACAAATGAAGATGGAAAATCATCAGGGAAAGATGGGCTTCAAAATGAAATCACCCAGAAGAAGATCGAGCGAAGCGAACGGGATATATGAAGAAAAGAAGAATTCGCAAGTAAAAAATTATGAATTTCAGGAATCAACTTGTCTTGAACGTCGTGCGCATAGTAGGCAGTAGACGCATGGAAAGGGAAAGTTACCAACTTCAACACAAATCCACCATAAGAAATTAAACTAAATATAACAAATAATAATAGGAATAGATAATTTAAAATAAGAAAAATAGACAAACAATAGAAGAATAAGCCAAGGAAAGTTCATCGTAGTGCAAATAAATAAATAAAATTAATTAAATTGTGAAATAAAACAGTAACAATAATCAGTGAAGGTTGGCCACACTGAAAGGCCTAAAATTCGACGAGTTAACTTTCTTCAAGTTAATTCGACAGTCTCGTTTAGTACCAGCTCCAGGGAAGTCTTCTAATAGCAGCTCCAGGAAAGATCACCAACTTTACTCAAGTCTGAACAGGAAATCGTCGTGAAAATATTGTCAACGCTCTGTACTTCGCCAGGTTAATAACGGTGCCTACAGAAAGGATCGGCCTTGCAGGAGACAACGTGACATCCTACAACAGCTTAGTAGAAGAGATCTTCACTACGGACTCCGGCAAACATTCTTCTAGAAATTGTCGTCAACAACAGATTCTTCGAGAACTGGACTTCGAGATATTCTAGACAACTCTCAGAAAACATCTCCAAGATCCTCAAACACTCTCAGAATCAGGACGAGCGGACTTGTGCACTCCACAAAACAAGGTACTGCATAAATCAAGCTTTTTTAATAAATAAAATATTTTTTAATAAACTTGAATTACGTCCAAAATTATTAAACTCAATAAAGTTAAATAATAACATTTTAAAGACAAAGTAAAGTCAAAATAAAGCCAATTTTAAATTCATTCAAATAAAGAGATATAAAATACAATAAAATTCGAGTCCAATAATAAAGCAAAAGTAACAGATTGGAAAGGAATAAATAATAGGATTCATATTTATGTGTATTAGAATAAGAATATCAATTGTTAGTTTTAGTTATTGGTAAAATTGTTTAATATAGTAGATTTTCAGTTTGTTAAAGAGAAAGCATTTAATATAAATTGTCAGAAAAGGCGACATTAATTGTTGTAAAAGATTCGAAAGAAATCCATTGTTTCTCAAAATAAAAATTAAATTGTAGACTCTTAAATAAATTTGTAAAATTTCATTGTTGAATATTTTAATTAAATCTAACCCAATCAAAGAAACTCATTACATTAGAAAGAAGAAAAAGTAAGTGCTCACCAAGTATAAAGTTAAAAATTCAAAACAGAGCAAATTTTGGTGTTAATGAATTAAAGAGCTCCAAAGGGCACACCCTTTGAAAAAGAGTCTGGAGTTTTAAGAAAGGTAAGCTAGTATAAGAAGTGAATATATTAATATAGTAAAATTTCCTGTGTTAGCATAAGTTGATTAAAATAAATTATTCTTGTGTGACATAAGATTCAAGAGCCTTATCAAAACTATTAAACTGCGAAAGAATCACTCTCTATTATAAAGTAAGATTGCGGGGTTTGTAGTTGGGGTAAGGTCTTGCAGCGAGTGCTGTCCCCGTTAGAGAGGCTGTCTGTCGAACGACCCAGACAAAGGAGGGGGGGTGCGTTGCAAGTGGCGTCCAACAGCGTAGGCTCGAAAGTAACCAAACAAAAATTTGTTAAAATTACTTTAGGGTTGAAAACGAACAGCTTAAATTCATTAAAATCAAAATTAAAACTTAAAACTTAAAACTTAAATAAATAAACAGTAGTAAACCTAATAAATAAATCTAAATAAAAAAATGGCAGCTCCGAAAGAAACAGAAACGGAAATGCAGAAGTTCATGAGATATTTCCAGGCGAAAGAAAAAGAACGCGAAGTAAGGGAAGAGGCAGATAAAAAAGAACGCGAATCGGAAAGGAAAAAAGAGAAAAAAGAACGCGAAGCTAGGGAATTAGAAAGGGAGACTAGGGAAAACGAAGAGAAAAGGGAACGCGAAGCGAAAGAAAGAGAACGCGAAGCTAGGGAATTAGCACGCGAAGAAAGCGAACAAGCGAGTAGGGAAGAACTCTTACAAGCTGTAGGCGGTTTAGGAGAAGACGTAAAGAAAAATTTTGAAGCAATTCAAAAGAGAGTCGGAAATTGCGAAGACGAAATAGTCGTTTTGAAAGGGGAAATTCAGGAAATAGGGGAAACAATTAAAGGTCAGGATGACAAAATTAAACAAAATAAAGTTAATTGTGAAACGTTAAGCAAAAATATAAAATCGTTAGAAACCAAAATGAGACAGACAAGTATAGGGCAAAATTTAGTAGGGGCTGGGAGAAGCGTAGTGTACGTACAACCCGGTGCAGCAGGAAATAAAACTGTCGAATTTTGGGGAAGTTCTAAAGAAAGTCCAATGAAATTTCTAGCCGAAATAGAAGAGATTTTCATGGAAATCTATCCACAATTAGACGAAGGGGAGAAATTAAAAATCGTGGAACGACACATAAAAGGGCCGGTAATAGAATGGTGGAACGTAATAAAAGATAATAAAGATAGATACGGACAATTTAGGGTTAAATTTATAAAAAATTATTGGGGATATCAAGCCCAGCAACATATCCGAAATTTAATTGAAAACGGACAATATCGTGATACAGGATATATGTCAAGAGTTAATTATTTTTGCAAAATGGTGGCTAAAGGACAATATCTTGATCCAGCTGTAGCATTCAAAAACACATTCGTAAATATACATTCAACTTGCTTAGCCTTGACAGATGCTGGCACCTGGCGGCCCTCTCCAAAACCAAGCATCGCCTGACACCTGAATACAAAGTACAATTCGCCGGTCAAGCTAGCTTCCCTAATACCCGTCCACAGTCTAGATGTGATAACAACATGGTCTACATTCTGCATTACTCCGTTAACAAAAGTTCTTTCTTTCTCAAATTTTACAAGTCTTATACTACATCATGCTAATTTACAGTTTGTGCGCTTTAGTTTAAACAATCTCGTTCTAAAATGTAAAATAAATCATCATTTTTCTCGGTACAAGCTCACGTGAACTGCGACAGGATTAACCAGGTACTTCAACCTTACAGATTTTGTCATATTATAAATTTTGTTAATTTTTTTTAAAATAATTTGTTAAATATCATGTATTCTTTAAAATATGTATTTCATGTTTTATTTGATATTCTATTTTCTTTTGAAACTAAATGATTATAAAAAATTTTCTTTTCTTAAAACATCATTTACAAAACCTTGTAAAGGCACATTTTAAGTTTTGAACAATTTTGTGAAATAAGTGCAAACTAATGTTGAACATTGAATGATCAGCATATCTTATTGAACATGTCAAATATAAAACAATTAGAGAAATTTCTTCTAAATCAGAAAATTTCGTTTTATAGACTTTTGAAGAATCTTACAAGTCTTATACAAGCTTTCTTTTAAACAAAACTATATATATATAAATAAATTTATAATCATCTAAGAAGCTTTTAATTACAATCTTAACGAATTTCTCTGATGCAATTAATTTACTTTAATTTTGACAAATAACCAGATATTTTCTTCAATAAAGAACATTAATGCTACAACATGTCTGATTTTGCACAGACGTTTAAAAAAAACGTGTTTTTTGTTTGCCATAGCTAATATGCTGGTAGAAGAAATAGGAGAAATAGAGAAATTCTTGTCTCACATTGCGCAAACCAGCGAAACATCCTAACAAGTTTCGTCCTGTTGGCAAAACACGTTTTTTGTATAACATAACTTCAGATTTTCAAGTGCATAAAAGTGATGTCCCTTTTTACAGCTGACTTTACAGAACTTTAACTAACTCATATTGTATATGTGCCTAAATTTACTTCCGCAAATATGTGTTCCTTAAAACTATTTTCTAGATGTAGACTTGTGTAATTATTTATAAATTATATAACAATTTCTTGGGTGGAGCCTGCATGCAATTTTCGGTCCTAACAACCTCCAAGAGGTTAGTTTCTAAATTAAAATAATTGACGTCAATTAACAAAATTTCAAACTTCTAAATTCTTTTCTTTTTTTAAATATATAAATTTATTGGCCAATATAGTTTTTAAGAAATTCTCAAACCAATTATATTATGTAACTTTAATTTAGTGATAAACATCTTAACTATAGATATGATCTTTTTTGAACTTAAAATATCAAGCTCGTTTATATTTTGTTAAATTCTGTAACTGTTTAAAAAGAAACTATCATCTTATAAACTAAAAAGGGGGGGATAAGTTTTTTGAATCTTTTGATTAATTTTTTTTTTAAATTATTATACTTTTACATTAAGGGCGTATAATTCTTTTTTTTGATTAATTATAATTCTGTGAATTATAAAGCTGTGCTCATTGTTTTTTTTTTATTGTTAAATTTTTGTAACTATAAATATATATATATATACTAAAAGGGGGGATAAATTTTTAGAATCTGTTGATTAATTTTTTTATCTAAATTATT
Organism: Aphrophora alni; assembly: GCA_963513935.1. Classification (NCBI taxonomy): domain Eukaryota; kingdom Metazoa; phylum Arthropoda; class Insecta; order Hemiptera; family Aphrophoridae; genus Aphrophora; species Aphrophora alni. The sequence continues at coordinate 38,956 of CAUPSG010000164.1, forward strand.
ATATGTTACAATTAAGGGCTTATAACTTTTACAATTTATGATCTTGTTAATCATAAGTTTTTTTTTTTTTACTGATGATTTGTGTCAGGATGTCTTTTGTTGTAAATGACAAAGTCTGAACCGTCGAAATTTCTTTCTGTTTTCAATAAACTTGAACCTTGTTAATTATTAAACTTGTCTTTGTCTTTTTTTATCTTTCTTTTCAAACATTGTTACCATTTTGGTTCCGCCTTTATTAAATTTAAGTCCCCTGGTAACATGTTTCTGGTAGCAGAGCGTGGTTTTTTCTAGATTCTAGTGTGGTTAAATTAAATTCTAGCGTGGTTAATTTTAAATTCTGGAACCCTAGTTAATTTTCAAAATTTTGCATTGGAACTATCTAAATTTAAATTCAAAATTTTCTTTGTTAAACAAGGCTCATTTTTATGTTTTGCAGCTTTTTCAAATACTGCACAACTGTTGCTGATGAAATTTTTTTATTTAGTTTAAATATTTAAATCTCTATAAATCTATAGTCTCTTTTTTATTATTTATTTATTTTATAAACACTTACACAAAAACTTCTAAACCAATTTCGATAAAATTTTTTTTTATTATTATTTTGTCTGCTTAAATATTTTTTTTTTATATATATATATTTACATACACTGCACACTAGTCATTCACTGAATTTGATCCAGACAGCGGGCTCATTCGGGAATCCAAAAAAAAAAATTTAAATAAATAATAAAATCCAAAAATAGTTAAAAACAAAAAAAAACAAAAAAAATTCAAAAATTTCCTTCAAAATTTTCTCGAGTTTTCTTTCGCTTGTCTGTATCAATTCATACTTACACACACACATATATACACAACAACTACACTACATATAATTCTTGAGTCTTTCTCTGGCTCTTTCTTTTTTTTGCATCATCTTAAAAGAAATTTTTTTTATTTAAATTACTTGGTTTATTTTTTTTTAATAATTATCAGCAACGGTTAAAATGGCAGTGGATTTGCTGCGATTAGTAGACCCGTTAAAGAACACTGAGCTTGCTTTTGAATTTTTTGTCATCTTGAAAGAAAATTATTTTTATTTATTTTTTTTAAATTTTATCATCATGAGTAACGCGCAAAATGGGGGTGGACTGGTTGATGCAGATGGTGGCATTTGTTTAATAGTAAATTGAAGTGTTGAACACCTTTTAATAATATCATTGTGTGCTAAATTTTCTTCTTCCAAATTATAGGGGCCCAGTTTTTGTATATAGGACGACATGGTTGGCCTGTTTGTCTTGATTAAATTATTCGGTTGTTTGTCTTTTTTTATTTAGCAGGTCAACATGTTTGTTTCCTAATTTAGTTTTTTTTATTAGGGTTGAGAAAACCGGAGTTGGGTTTTCTCACATTGTGGGTCACCTTTTTATACTGTCTTTTGCCACACTCTTTTTTTGCTACACTTCTTTTACACTTTTATAATCACAACGATTTTGATGAAATTTTTTTTACACATTTTTTTTGATTAAATTAAATTCCTTTTTTTTTGGGGCACATGATACACATATAAGACCTTAAGTCAAACACCACATGCCCTGCCTTGTGCAGTAAAACAATCTTGACTTCCCAACGTTTCATACTGCTTCTTTGTTTATTTTTCAAATGCATTATTTGTTTAGACCTTTCAAAAATTTTTTTTTTCACGGAAATTGTTAAGAGCCGTGAATAGTTTAAATTTCTCTTCGTATGGGAGAAGAGGAGTTTAAAAATAACGACGCTGAGCATGATCTGACCTTATTGGCATCAGGAGTTTTTAGTTTTATTTTTATTTATTTTTAATATATATATATATTGTTAAGGTCGGCTCAGAGGATACTCCCCCCCGTCTGAGTCCGACCTTTCCTGAAGTCCTTAGTGCTATGCACTTTTCCCTCCCCTGGTCCCCGGAGTGGTCACCTCCACTTGGTTTCCCGAGGTGCCACTCCACCCCTTTCCCCACGTACCTTAGAGTACAAAGTCAGTTCATGCACAGCAATGTCGACCTTTGCGTCACCCTTCAGCTCTTTCTGTCGGGGGCTTGACCCAATGATAGGTGGGAAGAGCTGAGACGCTATAGAAATTTCAAAATTTAATAAGTAAGTGCCGAAGGAGGCTACACCCTAGAGTGGTGATTATTAAAGCATTATGAAGCGTTGTTTCTATCAGGTGCCCCGTTGCTAAATTTTGTAGGAGGCCCTTCTGGCCCCTTTCTTCAGAAGCTTGTAGGAGGCCCTTCTGGCCCCTTTCTTCTATCTTTTCTTGGAGGCCCTTCTGGCCCTTTTTCAAAATTTTGCGGGAGGCCCTTCTGGCCTCTTTTCTGACTCCACCCTAACTCCGTCTTTCGGGGGGGGAGAGCTGTAGCATTCAAAAACACATTCGTAAATATACATTCAACTTGCTTAGCCTTGACAGATGCTGGCACCTGGCGGCCCTCTCCAAAACCAAGCATCGCCTGACACCTGAATACAAAGTACAATTCGCCGGTCAAGCTAGCTTCCCTAATACCCGTCCACAGTCTAGATGTGATAACAACATGGTCTACATTCTGCATTACTCCGTTAACAAAAGTTCTTTCTTTCTCAAATTTTACAAGTCTTATACTACATCATGCTAATTTACAGTTTGTGCGCTTTAGTTTAAACAATCTCGTTCTAAAATGTAAAATAAATCATCATTTTTCTCGGTACAAGCTCACGTGAACTGCGACAGGATTAACCAGGTACTTCAACCTTACAGATTTTGTCATATTATAAATTTTGTTAATTTTTTTTAAAATAATTTGTTAAATATCATGTATTCTTTAAAATATGTATTTCATGTTTTATTTGATATTCTATTTTCTTTTGAAACTAAATGATTATAAAAAATTTTCTTTTCTTAAAACATCATTTACAAAACCTTGTAAAGGCACATTTTAAGTTTTGAACAATTTTGTGAAATAAGTGCAAACTAATGTTGAACATTGAATGATCAGCATATCTTATTGAACATGTCAAATATAAAACAATTAGAGAAATTTCTTCTAAATCAGAAAATTTCGTTTTATAGACTTTTGAAGAATCTTACAAGTCTTATACAAGCTTTCTTTTAAACAAAACTATATATATATAAATAAATTTATAATCATCTAAGAAGCTTTTAATTACAATCTTAACGAATTTCTCTGATGCAATTAATTTACTTTAATTTTGACAAATAACCAGATATTTTCTTCAATAAAGAACATTAATGCTACAACATGTCTGATTTTGCACAGACGTTTAAAAAAAACGTGTTTTTTGTTTGCCATAGCTAATATGCTGGTAGAAGAAATAGGAGAAATAGAGAAATTCTTGTCTCACATTGCGCAAACCAGCGAAACATCCTAACAAGTTTCGTCCTGTTGGCAAAACACGTTTTTTGTATAACATAACTTCAGATTTTCAAGTGCATAAAAGTGATGTCCCTTTTTACAGCTGACTTTACAGAACTTTAACTAACTCATATTGTATATGTGCCTAAATTTACTTCCGCAAATATGTGTTCCTTAAAACTATTTTCTAGATGTAGACTTGTGTAATTATTTATAAATTATATAACAATTTCTTGGGTGGAGCCTGCATGCAATTTTCGGTCCTAACAACCTCCAAGAGGTTAGTTTCTAAATTAAAATAATTGACGTCAATTAACAAAATTTCAAACTTCTAAATTCTTTTCTTTTTTTAAATATATAAATTTATTGGCCAATATAGTTTTTAAGAAATTCTCAAACCAATTATATTATGTAACTTTAATTTAGTGATAAACATCTTAACTATAGATATGATCTTTTTTGAACTTAAAATATCAAGCTCGTTTATATTTTGTTAAATTCTGTAACTGTTTAAAAAGAAACTATCATCTTATAAACTAAAAAGGGGGGGATAAGTTTTTTGAATCTTTTGATTAATTTTTTTTTTAAATTATTATACTTTTACATTAAGGGCGTATAATTCTTTTTTTTGATTAATTATAATTCTGTGAATTATTAAGCTGTGCTCATTGTTTTTTTTTATTGTTAAATTTTTGTAACTATAAATATATATATATATACTAAAAGGGGGGATAAATTTTTAGAATCTGTTGATTAATTTTTTTATCTAAATTATTATATGTTACAATTAAGGGCTTATAACTTTTACAATTTATGATCTTGTTAATCATAAGTTTTTTTTTTTTTACTGATGATTTGTGTCAGGATGTCTTTTGTTGTAAATGACAAAGTCTGAACCGTCGAAATTTCTTTCTGTTTTCAATAAACTTGAACCTTGTTAATTATTAAACTTGTCTTTGTCTTTTTTTATCTTTCTTTTCAAACATTGTTACCATTTTGGTTCCGCCTTTATTAAATTTAAGTCCCCTGGTAACACACCAATCCCAGAAAAATTTATGATTAATAGAATCATGCGACATTTTGAACAAAAGGTACAATTTGCGAGTATAGGAAGTCATAGCGAAACCGTTGAAAGCGCGATAGAATTTCTTAGAACGTTTGAAACGATGGAAGGCGAACCACGTAGGGAAAATCGAGAAGAAAGACCAGCGTATAAGGGGAACCTTGATAGGAAAATGGCAGGAGCCATGGACTCTCAAACCTATCCTAGAACACCTAACCTTAGATCCTATGGGAATAGACCGCAAACAAACCAAAACCAAAGTAACCAAAAACCCAATCCTACATTACCTAACAATCCGAGACCCAGTCCAAAAAACTAGGTTATAAGGTCCCGGAAAAAAGCAAAAGAAAACGGTTACAGGCAAAGACAGGATTCGGGGCCGCAGATCAAAATGTAAAAAATAAAATCAAAACAGAGAAACCTTTAGAAAACTTTTCAAAAATTAAAAATCCAACATTAAAATCAGTAGGGAAATTACAAAACATTTCATGCGATATTAGGGAAGAGTTAATGACAGAAGGCGAAAATATCAACATTCAAACAAAATTATTAGAAAAATGTCCGGAAATAAACGTCAAAATTCATCAAACAAATATAAAAGTTTTAGTAGACACGGGAGCGCAGTGGTCGTGTATACAAGCTGAATATTTGGAGGAGTTAAAAAGACGAGGAAACAAATTTTTAGAATTACCAGTTTATAACGTCGAAGTAGTAACAGCCATTAAACAGAAAAAACAAAGAGTTTCAAAACAAGTATCAATACCCGTGCAATTTAACGACAGAGTAGTAGATATAAAATTTCTAGTAGTACCAAAGTTAACTAGTTTAGGTATATTAGGATGTAATAGCCTATTCGAGTTAAACGCGAAAATTAATATGGAGGAAAAATACGTAATAATAAATGTAGAAGGGGAAAACAGAAAAATAAATTTCATCGAAGAAGCTAAAAAAGTAACTTCAAAAACCAATCTATTAAATAGATTGGACATAGAACAACCGTCAGCTAAAATCTGTGTACGGAAATTGCAAAATCAAAGTAGCAATATAGGAGGTCCAAATACTATAATGCGAGCGAATGGGGCGTTATATGTTACTACATTACCCAGTGTAGAAGAAAAAAACGAGGGTACCGAACGTGACCAAGCCGAACGTGACAAAGGGGGAGAAAATACCAGAATTGACCAAACAGGACGTGTAAACAACAAACGTGACGGGAGGAAAGAAAAAACCGAAGCCGACAACATCGAACGAGACAATACAGGAAGGAACAGGAGAAGGGAAAACTTAGAGAGGGGAAGGGAGTTTGAACTCAAAGGAAAACAGGAGATAAACCTTAGAAACCAAAACACGGTCGAAAGGAAGATGCCAATTCAAGGAAGGAACTTTAAAATCCAAAAAGAGATTAAAAGTGGAGCAACCTATCCAAGAAGAAGCAGGAAGAAGAGCGAAGCGAGCGAGAAAAGGGAAGAACTATATCCAAAAAAGCTTCAGAGTCGTGAGTTATTCGTACAAGGGCTAAGCAAAGTCGTCGTAAATAAAGAAGTAAGTCTTAAGCACCAAATACAAAATGGAGACCACGCAAAAATGAAGGGATCACTGGTAAACATACCTAAGTTCGAATTGAGCTTAATTCCAAAAGGGGAGTCCAGTAGTCAATCAAACCCAAACCTGAATAAGTTAGGAGCGAACGAAACAAAAAAGTTCAAAAATCGAGAGGTAACCAAAAAGGTTAAATTCAAAACAAAAGTAAAGCATAGTCAAAAAAGGAAGGGGAAAAATAAATTTAAGTTAAAAAGGAAGGGAAACGTATTCGTAAAACTAAAAATAAAAATAAACCAACGGTAAAGTTAAAAAACTAGAAATAAAGGTTAGAATAGTAAAATAATAGTAAACATAAAGTAGAATAGGTAAATTCGTAAATTCATAATCATAAACATCGTCCATAATAATATGTAATAAATCCAAAAAGAATAAAGTTCAGAATAAATCATAACGGTAGATAAAAACCAGCTGTTTCGATAAAAGCGAGGGGGAGAATTGGGACAAGTTGCGTAGGTCAGTTAATAAATAAACAACCATCCGGAAGACATGAATATTGTACAGTAATTAAGGTAGAGAGGGGTTCTTTCGTTATATCGATAACGGAAATAAGAAATGTCAACATTCAAAGGAATTTCAATCTGTTACTTGGCGTAATCTAACCTAGCGCGAAATCAATTAAAAGTAAGGATGGCTTGATTTATGTAACTTACCTTAGTGCAAAAGTGATTAAATTTGTGTCAAAATTTATAATTTTAAAAAAGTTAGGATAAAGTGTAAATGTGTATAACTATGTATAATCATGCTAAATAGACTGTTTCAGATGAAAGAGAGACGAAATGAACTATCGAACATGAAAAATATATATGTATTTGTATAAAATAAGGATTGTTTTCATATGAATATGTCATGTTTATTACCATGTTTTTGAAAATTATATATGTCACCAATTAATCATTTATGTTAGAAATAGGATTGTTTTATAGATAGTAAGTTTTCATGTTATATAGATAATTATGTTTTTCAAATAGAAAGGAAGTAAATATGTAAAGAGAATAGAAAAATTTAAGGAACATAAAATTTTAAAATCTAAAAAAGGGATTTTAATGTCAAAATTTTAAGTTTTTGAGAGGGGAATTTGCAACGGTTTAATTGAACCGCCTGCAAGGAGCAATTTTGGAAAAGAGCTAAATTCCAAAATTTCAATTAAATCAAATAATAATTGTAGAAATGACAAAAACATTTCTAAAAATAAAATAACACATGTAAAGTTAAAGGGAATATGTAAGTTAGCCAAGCCAAGGTCACGCGCCTTGACAGGAAATATCTAGCGTTCCGGATTGAACAGGAATTCGTCCATATGTTTCTAATGCAAAAAACATCAAAATCCGAAAACTTAAATTAAAATGATATAATCGTGTAGAGCTAGGAAAACCTAATAATAAATAATAAGAGAATAAACTCGTCAAATTAATAATAAAAAAGTTATAGCCATAATAAAACGTCATAAAACATAAAAAACCCTTAAAATAAAGAAATTCCAAAATCTAAGAATAACAACACATAACCATAATATAAACTAGAAATAAATAAGACTCGAAATCAAAATTTAATAAAAGACCATAAAGTAATTAAATAATAAATAACCAAAAATGCAGAAAGTACCGTAACTTGTGAAACCCAGAAGCGAGGAAGAAGAGGAAAGCAGTTTTGGAACTTTCAGCATCAGAGGAACAACTTACAAAAAGAAGATTTTCAAAATTTCCAAAATTGGAAAAACTAAATTTTGAAAACTTACGAAATTTTCAAATCTCCGTAAAAGAAAAAATATACGTCGTATCGCTACAAATGAAGATGGAAAATCATCAGGGAAAGAAGGGCTTCAAAATGAAATCACCCAGAAGAAGATCGAGCGAAGCGAACGGGATATATGAAGAAAAGAAGAATTCGCAAGTAAAAAATTATGAATTTCAGGAATCAACTTGTCTTGAACGTCGTGCGCATAGTAGGCAGTAGACGCATGGAAAGGGAAAGTTACCAACTTCAACACAAATCCACCATAAGAAATTAAACTAAATATAACAAATAATAATAGGAATAGATAATTTAAAATAAGAAAAATAGACAAACAATAGAAGAATAAGCCAAGGAAAGTTCATCGTAGTGCAAATAAATAAATAAAATTAATTAAATTGTGAAATAAAACAGTAACAATAATCAGTGAAGGTTGGCCACACTGAAAGGCCTAAAATTCGACGAGTTAACTTTCTTCAAGTTAATTCGACAGTCTCGTTTAGTACCAGCTCCAGGGAAGTCTTCTAATAGCAGCTCCAGGAAAGATCACCAACTTTACTCAAGTCTGAACAGGAAATCGTCGTGAAAATATTGTCAACGCTCTGTACTTCGCCAGGTTAATAACGGTGCCTACAGAAAGGATCGGCCTTGCAGGAGACAACGTGACATCCTACAACAGCTTAGTAGAAGAGATCTTCACTACGGACTCCGGCAAACATTCTTCTAGAAATTGTCGTCAACAACAGATTCTTCGAGAACTGGACTTCGAGATATTCTAGACAACTCTCAGAAAACATCTCCAAGATCCTCAAACACTCTCAGAATCAGGACGAGCGGACTTGTGCACTCCACAAAACAAGGTACTGCATAAATCAAGCTTTTTTAATAAATAAAATATTTTTTAATAAACTTGAATTACGACCAAAATTATTAAACTCAATAAAGTTAAATAATAACATTTTAAAGACAAAGTAAAGTCAAAATAAAGCCAATTTTAAATTCATTCAAATAAAGAGATATAAAATACAATAAAATTCGAGTCCAATAATAAAGCAAAAGTAACAGATTGGAAAGGAATAAATAATAGGATTCATATTTATGTGTATTAGAATAAGAATATCAATTGTTAGTTTTAGTTATTGGTAAAATTGTTTAATATAGTAGATTTTCAGTTTGTTAAAGAGAAAGCATTTAATATAAATTGTCAGAAAAGGCGACATTAATTGTTGTAAAAGATTCGAAAGAAATCCATTGTTTCTCAAAATAAAAATTAAATTGTAGACTCTTAAATAAATTTGTAAAATTTCATTGTTGAATATTTTAATTAAATCTAACCCAATCAAAGAAACTCATTACATTAGAAAGAAGAAAAAGTAAGTGCTCACCAAGTATAAAGTTAAAAATTCAAAACAGAGCAAATTTTGGTGTTAATGAATTAAAGAGCTCCAAAGGGCACACCCTTTGAAAAAGAGTCTGGAGTTTTAAGAAAGGTAAGCTAGTATAAGAAGTGAATATATTAATATAGTAAAATTTCCTGTGTTAGCATAAGTTGATTAAAATAAATTATTCTTGTGTGACATAAGAATCAAGAGCCTTATCAAAACTATTAAACTGCGAAAGAATCACTCTCTATTATAAAGTAGATCGCGGGGTGGTAGTTGGGGTAAGGTCTTGCAGCGAGTGCCGTCCCCGTTAGAGAGGCTGTCTGTCGAACGACCCAGACAAAGGAGGGGGGGGTGCGTTGCAACACACACACATACACACACACACACACACACACACACACACACACACACACACACACACACACACACACACACACACACACACACACACACACACACATACACACACACACACACACACACACACACACACACACACAATCGTAGCTGGTCCGGCCGCCAGGTCGATGACTCTTACGCTGGGGCGTCCAGTAAGCAACTGCTGATTTGATCAAACACAAATTTTAACAAATTTCAATGGCTTATTTGAAATCTTCGTTAAATTTGAAAGAAAATGACACAAAATACGACATGATTATGATAATATATGCATAGTAATGAGTCAAAACAACATGTCGTATTGTTACAATAACAATTAAGGGACTAAGAGGTTTCTTTTTGAAAAAAAAAAGCAAAGTTCTGTGATTTAAAACAAGTTTTTTATTTATGAATAATAAATCTGAGAAATAAACAGAGAGAAAATCTAGTATAATTAGAACAAATATTAAATTGTATATGTACTACAACGGAAATTCGTTGTATGGGATTATATCATGGTCAGAAATGAGAAAAATCTAAATTTAATCCTAATACAAGCTGAATACAGGCTGAATTGTAAGCGACTTTGCTGATCAGCGTGAGTCGGTAAAACTGACCTATGACTCGGCCTAGTCATCTTTCGCCTACCCGTTTTGACAGTAAAATCGTATGGCGGTAGATTTTGAATAAAAAATTTGATGAATTATGAAAACATGAAATAATAAGGTTAAATGATGTGTAATTGTAGTATAATTTGTACGCAATACAGATCAGTTACGGTTATTTCATAAAAATTAACATACGATGCAACAAATTTAAATGAAGAATTAAAACATTTTCAAAATTACTCAAAATCAAAAAATACCTTGTTATTTTCGTGATTGGTAAAGAATTCTAAGAATAAAAGATTCTTCGAAAAATTTTGAAAAATTAATATTTAAAAAGTTAAGAGAAATGATATAAGTTGAAAGTTGAATAAAACGTAAATAAATGTAAATGTTAGTAGGCAGGGCTCCTACTTAATATATAAATTGATTTTACATCTTACAATAAAATCACCAACAAAAATTCAAGGTTTGCCTTGTGTTGTAATATTGTTCTAAGCATATATTTTGTTTATTTGATACAATTTTTTAATGATTATGATATAGTTTTATTTCCATTGATTTTCCCAACTGTTTCTTAATAGATTTTTTTCTTTTTCAAATTATATCACTAGTTTTAGTTTTTAATTTTAACAATTTCTTCAAATCGGTAGAGCTTTTTTTATGCTCCAAGGCTTTCATAACAGCTCCATGAGCTGTTGTTGACTTATTTTTTCATAACTCGGGATTGGTAATTTTTATTGAAGCTGTGACTAATGAGTTTGTGTAGGTACTTAGAAAATAAATTTAATAGAACTTGATCCAAATTACTGATTATTGGCCGAAAAAAAGGGTAGATCATCATCTATTTAACTCGCAGCAGTTATTTACATATTTTGAGTTATATCAAAAATGTAAAAAAATTGTCAAGATGTGGTTGCCCACATCCCAACTTTTATTTTATCCGTGTACTCGTGAGTTGTACAGCACTGACTTGATGACAGTCTGTATACAGACATAATTTACAAAAAATAAATTTTAGTCTCACTTTTGCGACCTCAAAACGAATAAACACCTACACAAAACAAAAAACATATTGCCTATATGTTATTATATATAAAATGCCGGAATACAATTTTTATTGAATTTATATTGTATCTGTCTTAGTTTTCAATTCTAAATTTGATTGAACTCGAATAAATATTGAGACCTCTAGAGCGCACATATATACACGCACGTCTATTTATACAAAGCCACGTCTATCATAGAACAGTTTTTAGGATTTATACGTTCTTGGAAGGATCGATGAGGATTTAATACTACGGATATTGATACCTAAAAGAATATGAGCAAAGTAGAAGAAATGGACGCTAAACTTGGTAGATGGTATTTAATACTATGAGGGTAAGAATATGAGGGTGGAAAGTGGAGAAGAATGGAATAGATCATTGGTGAAGGAGTCCACTTACAAAATAATATTAATTTAATTTCTTCACATTAGAATTCAATACAGTTTTGATTGAATTACAAAACAAACAAAAAATTTACAAAACATAATATTTTTACATTCAAACTATCAACTGGATTTAAATCACTTTAAAAGGTTATTTAATTTGAGAAGATTAGGTAATCCTTAGGCATAATGGCCTACGTAGGGTTTACCATCATTATTTTAAAATAAATATTTGAAAAAAAGAAAGAAAGTAATCAGCTGCAGTACCATAAAACATTTGAATTGCATGTACGAATGTACAGGATGCCCAGAAAAATAAACACTAAGATTGAATTTCACAAGATTAACATATATACATTTATATTTACACATTTGAGTACACTCACTCTCCTATCTACGGCCTAATCAATACACACACATACCAGACATAACTCGAGAACAACATCTATTATAATCTGAACTATTATTTACCTCCCTTTAAAATTATTTTAATGTTTTCTATTGAATATGGTCATGTTTTGAAGATTTAAAAACTGAACCAAAAATCGTGAAACTTTTTTTTAGTTTACCTAGTAAAAAATTTAATATCCGCCCGAAACATAGCATTTATGAAATGTAGTTAATTTAGGATTAAACAGTAGGCACACTATTTATTTCTATCATAATGTTGCTTTCTGTAATACTTATATCTTGATCAACTTTCCTTGTAAAAACTCTTCCAATAGTTTAAATGCCATCAGTATCACCAATATCACCATTGTTCTAAATAGTTTTAGAGAATAAATATTTTACATCTAAATAACGTTACTCGTGTTATTGGTTTTTGAGTGTTATTAACGGTTTTAATAGCCACAAAGTACCATCCCGGTCTACAAATCGAATCATACTGTAGTCGAAGCTACACTAATTCATAGTAAATTTGCCTAATTAGTTCTGGTGGGCATAGAGATCTAAACAAATATATATTGCAAATAATGAAATTGAACCCCCACTGCTATTAGTTTAAGAAAGAATATATAATTAATTATAGCCATCATTTTTTTGTGAAAACCAAATTCTTAATATCCCATATCCTGACTAATTATGGTGAGACCATAGGCCTAAGTGCATCACAAGTGACTAATTAAAGGTCTAAAAATAAAATATGACAGCAAAGGGACTAACATTAATAGTACAGTTGAGGTCATTTTTGAACATAAACGTAATAAGGAAATTTCGAAATTATTGGATCTACTATAGTTATCAAGTTACAAACCTAGTAGATATAACATGAAGGTGATCGCATAGACTTACACTGTTTTACAATGTTTCAAACAAAAACATAGAACCTAGTAAGTAACACAAGGCTTAACCTAAGGTCAAAACAACTCAAATAATATACAGCTATGATTGGGATAACTTCGAGATAACAAAAAACTAATGAAACTGGCAAAAACTGTGTGCAATCACTATTCACGTTTGAATAGTCAAAGCTCTTTTTACCGCTCAAGCCAAACATACATTCTCAGAATTGTACGTGGAGTGCTGGTAAGATTTACATTTGGTATTGTTTTTGTTTATACCAAGACATTATTAATAACGATAAATTATACCTTGGTTAAATTTGCTTCATTACATTTTGAGTTAAAGGAAAGTAAATTCAAATTATTATCAGACCAGAGGAAAGAACAATTAGTGATTAAACGAGCAAAACTTTTCATAAAACGAAGGAGACGATTAACTCTGAAACTGGGTTCATGAAACAAAGAATATAAATAATAGAATTTATAATAGATTATATTAGAAACTGGTAATGATGAAAATAATATTGTGATATAGTTGCGTCCTGTTTCTTCCATAAATTAATCTAAATAACATTTTAGAACTACATCCCATTTATAACCTGAAAACAAAATTAGCACGTAATAGTTTCAACACGTTTACACATTATTAAACATCGAATTACTTTGAGGCTAATTTAATCTTGTTTGAGTCTGAAATTACGTAAGTTTATTCAAAATATTGATTTTTAATATACTATTGTATTTTGGATTTAAATAAATAATGTTTCAAATTTAGAAAATAGCATAAATTGAAGATACATTTTTTGGAACGTAATTATTGAGAGAAGATCGCACTTTTTTTTAGTAATCTTGATAATGGAAAAATTTAACATCTCCTATCAACTTACCTAGTACAATTTCAATTATGAAATTACGATAATATTGTTATTAATATGACCAGAGAAACTGGTCATATTATAAACTTATCATGATTATTATATTCATAAACTTCATCATGAAAATATTTTATTAAATTAGTTATTTTTTCAAGACGTTTATCATAATTATTACAATATAATAATTTCTGAAGATCTATAAAATTATGCTTCTTTGGTTTCTCAAGGAAAGAAATGTACGTAAATAAAGTTTAATCTGATAAAAAATTCTTTAAAGAGATTATACTTCCCTTTTTCCAGTTAGAGAGAGACAAATACAAAATATGTTTTATCTGGTATTCAACTCAATATAAAGGCAGATCCTAACTTGTATACTATTGGTTTTAAAATTAGTATTCTTTATTAATTTATATTTCATTCTGTTTCATATAATATATTAAAAAAGAGTTAACATAATATTATTATTATATTGATTATGATATAATTTCATACACCACTTGAGGAGTCTAGATTTACTTAAAAATTAGTTTGCCAATTAACCACAAATATTTTGTTCTATCCTCTCACCCAGAGTCCGTTTCTCCACACCATACAGCCACCTCTTAGACAACTCTTCTCTAGCCTTAATCCAAGAAATTGTGTCGTTGCTAGGATCCTACATCCTTTCTACATGTCTCACATTGAATATGACTCTGCCATATTTCTCATATGTCTGGTCTCCAAAAATCATTTGGAGCTTTACATTGATCTTATACGTCACTGATCATTACGTCTTAAGTTATTTACAAATTCACAACATTTTTTAATCGATTGAACTTGTTTCTATTATTTATGGATCCCCAATTTCCTACACGTACCAATAATACAGTCATGAGTGAAGTTAATTACTAATTGCTTTTAAATTAATATATTTACAATATTTTATTTCGCATAAAATTATAATTATCAAGTAAAATAATTACTTCTTATCTACATTACGAAGTAAAATAATTTTACAAATTACAAAAGAGATAGATGTTTAAGCTGTGGTTTGATTCATGGTGTATAACACAGTAAAGTGAAACCCGGTGGGAAAGAAAGGTCTTTTGAGCAGTAGATGAAAACATAGTAAACGAAATAAGAATATCATGATACAATTATTGTTAAATCAGATTTATAGAACAAAAGAAGAAATCATTGATAAGAATATATACACTGGAAACACTCCTGGGATGGAAGTGGAGTGACTATCCATGCAGGATCTGTTTGTAATGATAGAAAATAATATAAAGGGTTCCAGTTGAGAGAGAGGCAATTCTATGAAAAAGATACGTTTGAGAGATACGTATTTTTCGTAAATAGATGTGTAACTAATATAAAAAAATAATAAAACCAGATGCTTCTAATTCTATATGCCCCATTTATTTGTATTGAACATAAAAAAATCAGACCGTTTTTATATTTCAGTTGGAAATAAATTAAGCATTTCAATGCTATTGATTAAGTTTATGTTGACAGATATCATCATTTGTTTGATAAAAAAACTCGAACACAAGTTCTCACAAAAGTTACGATTATTTAATCAAACACGTTTCAACGACGAAGTCGACGTCCTCATTGATACATGAGCAACAATAACAAAAATATTACAAGTTGCACCATGAACTTACATTAGAAATACAAAGAGATTTTATGACAAACATATGATCTGTCACTTTGTGATTAAAATTTTAGATTGATATTTTTACTATTCAAATTTCAACCATATTTAAACTTCATTTCTTAATTCAGCTTTTACTAACGGAAGATATAATACTCACATTTCTACACTGGTTTTTATTGACTACATTCTCTGGTCATTTAATATATGGAGCTTCTATTATTACGATTGCCTCTATTTAATTGAATTTAGGATTTTAAAACTAAATATGGTAGTTTACTTTCTGGATATATTTTCTACAAGCTTAATCGCGGGTTCTTTTGGTTTTCCGTGTTTCTTATATTCAGGTGTTTATGTTCCTCGCCAATATACTGCCCGTGACACTCACTTTTCTTTAATTACTGCCAACACCATATACATGTTTGGTTCAGACGAGACGTGTGTTTATTTTGGTAAGTGGTACATTGGACATTTTATATTTCTAAGCAAAAAGTTATTATCAATTTCTTTAAACGTTTTATTATTTTTGGTGACCATTTGATTAATTTTTCGATGATATGGATTTAAAACACTGATTAACATCTTAGCTATCGATAATACCATTTATTTATATTCAGTTGGGAATCTACTATTTTCTACTTTGACAGCAATTTAATGGCTTGGAAAAGTTAAATATTTATGGTATATGTCTTTGTGTAAGTAAAAACGAATTCTTTTGTACTTTTTAGCTCTCTATATACACAAATCCAAAAATATAATTTTATTAATGAGATCATTATCCGTGAGTAGTGAGATGAATACGAAGCCGTCATTTTAAGCAATTCGAAAGCTGTTTAAGTTATTGTAACTATGAACTTGTAAAAATGGTTCAACCACAGACCTACAGAGATATTTCACTTATACTATTCATTTGTAAAATGTGAAACTTTTATTATTCTAAGGGTGTTTATGTTTTAACACAATATAGGATAAAAGTAAAAAAAATCAAATGTTAATAATTACGAAACATTTAAGTTAAGGAAGAGAAACTTATTTAACGTGTGTACATATTGATTGATAATAAACTTTATTTAGTATTAGGCCTACATCTTATGAAAATCTCATGTAAACTCAAGTTTGATTAATTTTAACCGGAAATTAGGAGAGATTAAGTTGGGAGAGATACATCCTGAAACACGGGTAAGGAAGTTTTAACAAGATAAACATCAAATGCGGTGTCAATTGAAATGAAAAGTGAAAACTTGTTTGAGCCTGACAACGAAAAACATATTTTAGAAGTTTAATTTTTGGTGAAATTCTATAGCAAGAAATGTTCGTGATTTTTTTTCTGTAAATATAAATCGGGCAACCGTTGAAACAAATTAGGACTTAAAATTTGCTGTTAGAAAAATTTGAAACTGATCACAACTCCTTTTTATATCTAATACAACTTTTACTGTTACATTATTACGTACCGTGTTTTATTAAATTGTATTTTTTTATATCTACTCTAGGCACACGCAAATATGATATTTAATAAAATACAATTATATTAAATTTGTCATATTTCCCGAAATTATGAAATTTTAAAATCTGTATTAAGGGACGATATTTCATATTGTTTCGTCACGTTTAATACTAATTGAGAAAAAGTCTTATAATTTAGTTCAAATTAAAATTTTAATCGGAAAATTTTTGCACTTTTTCTTATTATTGTGGAATTATAACGAATATCCCAGGATTTCCTTTTTGTAGAAAATGATTGGGAAGGTACTCTCTTTTTAGTCTAATTTTTCTATTTTTTATATATATTTTTTAACTGAAATACCCATAGGTTTCACTAACTGTAGTTACAGCCTCGAATATCTCTTACATATCATTCATATTTATGTAAAAAATACACAATTTTGCAACAATATTTCTTATTGTATATGTCTCAAGTTAAATAATTTGCATCTAATGAATAAATTTAATAAGAAAGATCTTAAAAAATCACATTGTTTTCAAAATGCAGATTAAAAAATATTTATTGGAAAATAATGAAATTCACGTTAGATAATGAAGTTGTTGAAGTTGTTGTTAGATAATGAAGTTGTTGAAGTTGTTGTTAGATAATGAAGATAATGCGTGTTGTTTCAGTAGTAACTTTGTAAATTTTAGTTGTATTCTAATAAAAATAATAAAATATATTTTATAAACATTTACCAATAACCTCACACTTGATCTAGTTGGACTTGTATTGAGGGACTAGTTGTATTGAGGGACTAGTTGTATTGAGGGACTAGTTGTATTGAGTGACTAGTTGTATTGAGGGACTAGTTGTATTGAGGGACTAGTTGTATTGAGGGACTAGTTGTAGAGATATTGACACGAATGAGAAGGTTTTTGAAGCAGGAATGAAGTGGGTTCAAACCCTATACACAGTCTTAGGACTTTATTGCATACAGAACTTCATTGAAAAACTGCTTGAGCTTAAAGGCACTTTATGAAGTATAGAGACCTGAAGGCAGCCAATTTATGGGTCATTGTACCAAAACAATTAAAATTATATAAAGTTATAACCTAACTGAGCAAGCATTGTCCGAGAAAGATATTGAACTTTGAATTTGAATATAAAACATATATAAAACACATGAAACCCAAGCACGTTGAAATACAGATTGTGCAATCGTTATACGGAAACTGTGAGAAAAACTCAAAAGAATAATTTTTATCATAAAAGATAAATAATTCTGTAAATCAAGTATAATTCTCACAAATGACAGATAAATAAATTCGATGCATTTAAACAGAATGGACATACATCTGCAACTACTGAGGAGTTACGTAATGTTGATAAATAGAAACTGAATATATTCATAATGTGTAATTACTCTGTTAATTTATTTTACGCGTGTACGAAAATATTAATTTAAAAAAATTTTTTATGAAAGTCATATCTAAAAATGTATTATATTTGTAGAATTATAATTAGTCTAAACACTCATAATAAATAATTCCACTGTTATCAGCTGTTATTATATAATAATATGTATGTTTATATATATATATATATATATATATATATATATATATATATATTAACTTTTGAAAACACTCGTAGTTTTATTTAAAATTTATATGTTAATTTGTGTCATGATAACAATAGTCATGTTTCTTTTGTCCAACTGTTCAGCTGTCTAATTTTAAACTTTTGGGTTGGAGACTGTGAGTGGAGTTACCATGATGTTGGTTTGGATTTAGATTTGTTATGATGTTGTAAAGTGAGTAACTTAAAGTTGTGTAAATAAAATAAATGTAATTTTATAATTTGATAAATATGTATTTCTATATCACTTCATTTTATTTTAAAATTGTTAAAGAGTATTGAATCATTTATTACATGTTTATTAAAAAAAAAATTACTATAAAAAAAGTTTGACTATACAAGTTGAGAAATATGTGAGCGTTCCAATTAAAAATATATGTAATTATTTTGTACACATATTTCTATTTTTAGAGATCAGACGTCTTTATATACACCAGAGTGTGAGCCTTTTTGGTTATAACATTATGAAAGAAGTGTTTCTCAAACCGGATATCAAACATTAACACAAATAACGATAGAAAGTTAAATAAATCCTCTTTCAATATCAAAATTCGTAATTAACATATTAGTGAATATGCAAAAACACCAAAAGACCAAATATAATTATCTGACTTAAAAAAGCATGATTGTAAAAAAAAAAAAAAAAAATCTAAAAGGGTTTAAATTTGAGAAATTAGAGTAAAAAGGGTACCTCCCATTTCAATCATTACAATTTCAAATATAAGAAATTAATCAAAATTACGGATTGATATATAAACAAATGATAAGAATATTATTATAATTTTAATCAAATACAATAAAAACATGTATATATGAACATCATTATCTATA
>CAUPSG010000169.1:0-56426 GCA_963513935.1 Aphrophora alni
TTTTTTTTTTTTTTTTTTTTCTTTTTTTTTTTATTTTTTTTTTTTTTTTTTTTTTTCTTTTTTTTTCTTTTTTTTGCTCCCAGAGTATTTTTTCTTTACGATTCTCTTACTGAAGATTTAGCCACACCAGTTTAAAGCTCTACTTTTCTAAGTGCTTTATGTTTACCAATAGAATAGAGTAATGAAGCGCTTATCAGTTCTTCTCTACCCTTATAAGGAGATTGAGTGCACTATTTCATTACGTTTCTCGTTTACAAGGAACCTGAAACTGTCTGATTGTACAACGTTATTTAAACAATGGCCCACACTTTACTTTTTGCTCAACTGAAAAACAATTTTTCAACTACGAAAGATAATAAAATTGTACTCAAAAGAATTAGGTTATGAGTTTTAATTTTAATGTAATTATTGCTGTTTATTTTAATCAAACAGTTGTTTTTAATTTGAAACTAACAGCTGTTCAACAATTAAACCTGCAAGAGTAAAAGGCATAAAAATATAAAGACAGAGTTTTTTCTGTGTTGCCGCCATTTTGTTTCTAAAAAAACCAGTGTGTTGAAATTTCTACATAATAGTTTTGTAACTTTAGAAGTACCTATGTAAAGTTTCAAAAGAATCGGTTGAAGAATAAACAATTAATAGAAAATCCAAAGCGTGTATCTCTTCGAGGGTCATACTGTACATTTTTGAACTGGTATAGTTTTATATTTACAATTTTGTTTTTTACTATAAAAGAGGAAACTAAATATAAGATATTTTAAGTTGCCAGAAGAGGGAGTTACATATCTCTGGACAACTTTACGTAGTGTGTAAGTTAATATAGATAAAAAACTAATTAGTCATAATAAAATATTAAATTATTAAAGTTACATCTTTTGGTTGTTTATTGAGTTCGAAAAAAGTGTAAATACAGATCACGTGATAGGGTGAGGTGGCGGTGTTGCTTGGTGGTAAATTATACAGATAATTTTAACCCTACTTTAGGGGTTAGTTTTCTTTAGAGGTGAGGTATTTTTGAGTTTATTTTTCTTGAATTGTTTAATTATCTTGGAGAAACAAAGATAACTTTGTGAAAGAAGGGGAGGGTTGGTTTTGTAAGACGAATTATATGTTAGTGTTTTAATATCGGAATTTTGTCTAAAAAGACAAATTTACTTCACTAATTTACAAATTTTCTTGGGTGTTCTAGTTGTGTTGTTTGTAGTAAATGATGGACAAACGTTCTTGAGTTATGAGGGTCTGATCGTTACTCACAAACCAGAAGAATAAGCGGTGGTTGATGAAATTTCATATGTATTTTACAATTTTTATTAGTTGAAGATTTAGATTACTCGACTCAAAATGTTTTTTCTTAAACCATTTCGCTGTTATTCTATCAAAATGTAGGCCTCAAAAACCAAACAAAACCTAAAGGCCGTATCATTGCCGAATCTTTACTCAAAGGTCAAATTGAAAATGGACCTCGGAATGGTAAAAATATCAAAATTGACTAAAAATTACAATATGAAAGTTTATGAAATAAATTAGTATACCAAGCAGCAATGAAACACAAAATTATTTTTCACAAGTATTTAAAAAAAATTATAAATGAATTCAGATTTCTTAACATTATTTTTAGATTTTCTAAATTCGTTGCCAACTGTTATTATCCCTGTTTGGATAAAAACTAATTTGTACGAAACAAACTTACTTCTTAAGTAGGATTTAAACCACGGCTTTGTTATTACTCTTTATTGGAAAAAAACGTTTTTGAAATCATGTCTATTAAAACTGTCACTTTTTAACAACATTAGAAAAGTCAGCATGTCTATTTACATCCTTATTTATAGTTCAACACTAGAAACACATCATTATGTAAAACTGTATACTGTGTTTACAGTATAATTGTGAACTGTGAACTGTGAATTGTGACATGTGAACTGTGAACTGGCAACTCCAACTGTGAACTGTAAACTGTAAACTGTGAAGTGTGAACTGTGAACTGGCAACTGTGAACTGTAAACTGTAAACTGTAAACTGTGAACTGTGAACTGTGAACTGTAAACTATGAACTATGAACTGTGAACTGTGAACATGTCAGAATACCAAGTTTGGTTTTACAAATTTATACCAAATTATCCGTGACTTTATTAGTTACAACTGTTGAACTTTGCAATACTTCTACAGTCAGAATCGCTAAACATTTTCTGTATTAGAGACAGTTTAATACAACGTTTCATTAAAATCACTTTAGATGACACAAGTTATCCAAACAGACGTAAAACTTTCAAAGTCAAGGAAGATAATCTCCCTCACTACGCTCCTACTAAAGTATAATCTCCTCCATCTACCATACATTAAAGTCTTTGACACAGTTTCGATGTAGTTTATTGGTTATGATAATTGCAATTTATAAATTGAGTAACCTTGCACGAAGTACATGTTACACGTTGCTAAATCCCCTGGTCAATTAAGAAGGGTTTAATTAGTCTATCCAACACACAACCTTTGATATCTAAGACGTGCAATTAACTTTAGGAACGGAATAGATAACAGTTTGTGCACGATTAAAATTTCTACGCATGCGTAGAATATATCAACTTAAATATATTCATAAAATTCGCACTTAATAACCCAGAAACACTTGTTTACACAGTAAGAAACAGTTTAAATGACTAAGTCGTCATCTTCAGGTGACAATGTCAGTTGTAATCTTTCTCTATAAGGTGGTTGCCTAATTTAACTTAGTGGATGTGATTTTGAGGTTCAAACTGAGCATGTTGACAACTTGTGTTAAAATTAGAGATTGTTTCTTTACTAGTGAAAGGTTGTAATTACTCTACTCAACACACAGTCTTTGATCTCAATACAAGTATATTTACGTTTAGAATTATTGCGCATGTGTATAATTTGGTGACACATTATACAAAACAGGAAAAAAAAACTTGTGGTTGTATCCAAACAAAATTAGTTGAAAACACTAAGTTGTCATCTCGGTTGTGACAGTTTTCTGTAAGGTTCTTGTCTAAAGGTACTTCAGTGGGTACGTTTTGTCGTAGTTTATTTACTACTGAGGATGGCAACTTAGTTGTTGAAATTTTGCCTTGTGGAAAATAGTGTTTTTAAATTTAATCTTGTTTACTGAAATCATTCAATGCTGTTCAAATGAAATAACATTTTATAATGGAAACAGATTTTAGTAGATTTCGTGCTATAAAGGTTTTTTAATTTTCCGATTTTTAAAAACCCATTGAGTGTTGGATTTAATCGCTTAGTATTTTAGAAATAAAAGGTGAAAAAGTGGATTTTATTTTGTTAAGTTGAGTTCACAAACAATGCACAATTTAAATGAAAAAAGAGTTGTTTCTTATTGAAAACAGCGTTCAATAACACCAATAAATATAATTTTAAGAAATATGCACATTTTAAAAGTTTTCAAATAATTAGTTAACAATCTTGTAGTATATAATTAGGAACCACATTTCCGGACTATGAACCAAGATTGCTAATTTTATACATTTAATGTATTTTACAAAACTTTTTGTTATCCAAATATCTAAACGTTACTGAAGAAACATCTGAATTCTTGGTATAAATCTAGACAACTATCAATGCAGACTGTATTATCACTACAGAGAAACTGTAAAACATACTGTTAAAGTTTTTAAAAATTAATATTATTATTTTTTATTTCCAGGACTACAACTAAGTACAGACTTATCTAGTAGTTATAAATTAAATAAGAGATCACGGTGTTTCAGAAGTTCATTCCATTGAATGTCTCTGATATTATCATCTATATCATCTTAACCAACACTACACCAAGTCGAGGGGTTTAGTTCTACACAGTCTTCGTACTGTATTCCTATGCGCTATCATTTGCTGCACACTAGCATTAGTATGGTTTTGGAGTATTTTTTCGTGCTTCTCTACTACAGCTTTGATTTCTTCAACAATCGTATTCACTTTAAGATCTCTGTGAATATATTTATTGCGTACGTACCAAGGCGCATTTACTATTATTCGAAGTATTTTATTTTGAAACAATTGAATTTTGTTTATATTACTTATCTTAGCAATCCCCACATCTGCAGTCAATAGCTCCACACCGGCTTAAGTACTTGCTTATATAACAGTACTTTATTTCCCGTGCTTAATCCTGCTTTGTATCTAAATAGCCAGTACATATTCTTGAATTTAAGCTCGAACTCCTTTCTTTTCTTTGTGACGTGTGATTTCCAGTTCAGCTTTGAATCCAAATTCATTCCCAAATATTTTACTTCATTTTTGTATGGAACTGTTAAAGTGTAGGTATTCAAGTGGAAGAGAACCGACAGTCCTCCAGAAGATTCTAGCAAAGCAGGTTCCTAATCATTAGAATGAAAAATATATCTATTGTCCAAGTGGTAAAACCTTATTCCCTTATAAACAGTATAAAAAAACCACTTATACGGCGAAAAAGATAATTCCCAAAGCACTGTAGATTTTCTTAACCACTTAAAACGTCGAAAGTTATCGAAAAGCCAACAATAAAATCCTTATTGAAATAAAAAATTACTTTATTGCATAATTTGAAAGTCAAAACAAGTTTTAAAATGAAAATATTTGATAAGCTTACTTGTGTCCCCGTTATTTTTAACAAATATAGGTGAAATAAATTACAACGAACATCTAGGTTGCAGCACCGAAGACAAAGCAATGATTTAGAGATTCAGGAAAACCCAGAACACAGGATGTACATTAGTACAGCAGTGTGAGAAAGCAGCAAAACGATGTGGGGCGTTATTACAGTGTTTACAAGATCTCAGTTCTGACAATCTTAAGTTTTATTTTAGACAGATCAGGAATGGAATATTTAATGATTGGATGTTATCAATTAATTGAGCTTAAAGTAATGTTTCCCTCTTGTTTATATATAAATATCAGGTAGCGTTGACAATTTTAAATTTGTGGCTCTCAGGGTCTCATATATAGTGTGCACTGGCTTGGCTATCAAGAGGAAACCTAGCTGGAGTTTTGGGTTAGAAAACACTCTTTTATCTTCATCAGATCTCTCTTCATTTTTTAAAAACTTCTGACCCTCGTGCTGTTACAAAATACGAGTGTTTATTTTGTATTCTTTTCTTACTTGTATTTAAAAATGATGATGACCGAAAGAAATTTCACTTTTTAAAAAATAAAAATTTGATTGCTACAAATTATCGTCAGTATGTTTATGAACAAATTCCTAAGAACTGATTATTATATTAGCGTCAACTTAACTGAGAGATATCCACGTTTAACCTTGTTAATCTATAACAAAGATCTCTAAATATTTATATTTATCGTACATCAATAAACGCTTGTAAAAATGTGCCAAAATTATAACATTTTAAAACATCTCCGAAAGCGATTTGACACGTATCATTTATGATGGTTCCAATATTGACTTTGAAGTTATATGATCACACAATAACTCTATGCTATCTAACATCACCTTTAAACTTTTTCAATTTACTCTTTATTTACTCTTACAGTCTCTCTTGAAGTCTATACTCCGTCGTTTCTCCAACTCAAACATCAACTGTTATTGACAACTGTAATTGCTTTCATTTAAACTGATATTAATTACCTTTAGCATATTTTGTTTATTTTCAGGGAGGTCGAATTGTATCTTGTAATATTTACTAAAGGGTAAATAAATACGTAGACTAGGAAATTTTGTAATTAGGTTTGTTTCATCAGATGCCAATGATTTTATCTTTCTAATGATAATATATCTGACTGTTGTATCATTTCAAACTGTTTAGTTGATACATGTTCCCCTAATAGTTGTTGGAAGGTAACATTGACTCACCCCGAAATAAGAGGGTGCTGTACCTACTATTTGTGATTTTTTTTAAATGTGTAAACGAAGACATCCAACTTAATAACAACTTGAAGATGGGATTACGGTTGCGAAACGAGTCGTAAAATTTACGGCTACACGACGAATAAAAACAGATAAGATATAGAAATTCTTCATTTACCTGTATTATATTATTTATTGTTGCTTCTTGATCTTGCTATGTGCTAGACAGTAGACATGTTGGATTTTACAAGAATTATTCATTAAAAGCAAGACCCAATAAAAAGATTCCAATATAATTGTACTCTTACGCAATCTGTAGGCCTAACCATACTTTTTAAAACGATAAGAAATTTCCAATTCGTGTAAAACAGTTCAATAATCCGACAAATAAAAATAATCACCGACAAACCTACAGTTTTGCTAAAAAGGCGCCTTCGATGCAAATCCCTTGTTCGTTTTAAGTTTACAGTTCTAAGATTCAAATTAAACTGCAATTGCTTTTAACACAAGGAAGTAAAGAAAGCAATAAAGCCGTAACAGATTAGGTCGGTCACAGATTGCTAATTGTATTCACAGATTCAACTGTGAAATTTACATAAACTGGAAGTAAAGGAATTAATTTGCAATGATTTGGTTAAGATGGGACGATAATTAAGTTGCAACTTGGAGGTGTTTTGTTTGTGTATTTTAATCAAGAGATAGTTTTATTTGTAAATCATTTATGTAAGTTGGTAACAAATCTGACAATTAAAAATCCAATGCTTTCTTAATCCTCAACTTCCAATCTATCGTTTACAGAAGCTCTGGTATGTATGTTAATTTAAACTAACAGTTAAAATGTTTTGTAGAGAACTTGATTGAACACCATTTCATTGTCTAGGTTTATCTCTCATAAAATAGATTGTTACAAATTAAAAGTGTTATTTGTATTAACGGTTGTTAGGTTAAGTTAAATTCAAACTAGACAGTAGAAAATATACATCCATCAATAGACATCAGACATGGGCGTCATCACCAGTTCATTATTTGGGGGGGGGGGGGGGCATATGCTGGGGGTCTGGGGCTATGGAAATTTTTTAAAATTAAACTTCTCAAAACATTGTTTTTATGCATTTATTTATGCGTTTGTAACAGAAATGTAATGTTAAAAATCCTATTAAAGACAAAACCCGATGTTTACCTTTTAAGGTTTTAAGTAAATCATTCGTTTTTAGCAAAAATATTTTTACATCTCAAATATTGGGGGGGGGGGGCCCATTCATCAGAACATCATTACGACAGAGTACAAAGTGTAAAGTAACTGCTTGCAACCTTCTACGCATCACAATTGACTAATATACCTCCTGGTGGAGAGGAAACCAAGCCAATCGATCGACAAAGGGATTGGACCAAGGCAGAAACTCTGCCGCACGGGAAAGTGTTGCAAGGGTGCTATGACGAATCATGTTGATTACTAAAGAGGACCTACTACAGAGGATGACGGAATCATGTTGATTACTAAAGAGGACCTACTACAGAGGATGACGGAACAAGAGAGAGAGAGAGAGAGAGAGAGAGAGAGATGTTTCGCAGGACACTCAACACGCTACCGTACTTGAGAAGGTTAATGTTAAGAATCCCTTGTTTTGTTTACTCTGTTCTATTTACATAGATTTTAAGGTCTATCATATTTTCTCTCTATAAATAAACAATAGTTTATCAACTTCACTTCTCTGTAACTAATATTTTCTGTGACGAATTATTTGGCTTCATTTTTATTTAGTTTTAGGGAAGGGTGAGTAAGAAAGTTTGTGCAATGTTTTGCATAGTTTATTAAATTAGTTTTAGGCTAAAGTACATTTTGTACATGGGTCTCAACAAAGATTGTCAACATCGTTTAGTTTATCCCGCTCTAATTATAGCTTCTAAACTACAATTGTTGACACCTCTAACTTACTAATACCTGACAGTCTGTTTGGTCAAGTTGAAACAAGTTACCGAAAATCACTTGAATGTTTCACAAGTTGGACGAGACAAGTTTAAGGTTAACTCGGATTATCTGTGTTTTGTAAATAATCCTTGTTATCTACCAGACACATTGACAAGTTTTGATAAGGGACTGTATTTTAATACAGTCTGTTCAGTAAAAGTCAATATTAAATCTATAGATATAAATGTATTAATACAATTCATTTGAAACAGTAGACGATTTGTATAACTAACAGTCGAATTTCATTGGACACTTTTTTATAATTTCCAAGAAACTTTAATTATAGAAGTGGTTTTTAATGTGGAGTGTGTGATATAGTGTATCGTTTGATAAATGGGAATAAAAGTTAGGTTTAAGCTACAATGGGATTTTTAATATAACATTCACTACTGGAAGAAAGGTTAGGAAGTTGATTTTGGGGAAATGTAGTGTTATCTCAGAGCAAAAGAGAAACAAATAACGATTTTTCACTTTTTTTTTTTCAGTTGACATTCATAAGTCTGATGAAGCATGAAGTGTTGAGTTTTAAAATAAACTAGTTCCAAAGAATTGGGAAAGCCGATGTAGGTAGAACCTTTTCGGGACAACACGAATTATTTAATTCAATTTAAATAATAAATTTTTGATAAATGTTAGAGAGAATATTTAAAATTAAGAGGATCTAGAAAAATAAGTTCATAGCGATAAGATCGAGCATCTTTACTCTCTGGGGATTTATGTGTGTTCATTGTCATCATAATAGAGCATTGTTAACTCAAAACCGATTTAAATGAAACTCAGTGCAACAACTCGATGTCAACTGACTAAATGTATGGACAAAATAATAACCCCTAGAAATAATAACATGCCGTACAAGTGTACTAAATATACAAATCGAAAAGAAACATTGATTTTATTGTTTTTCAAAAATTTCTGCCATCTTTGAAAATCAGTAAATAATGGTATATCGTTGTCTACGTCAAGCAATTCGTCTCTGACGTCTTCTTCATGTGTGACTAAACTTATCTTTTGAATACCTGAAGTAATTATTGTAGGATCATGTCAGAGCGTGGTTAATTGTCAAAGAAACAATTTTAATCGTATAAACAGTTTTGCATAAATCTCAATAGAGAAATTAAAAATTAATGTCTAAAATATTTGTAATACAGGGTGCCTCAAATATCAACTCTATTTTTTAACATATAGAACTGTTTACTTAGTATAGGAAGTACGTCAAATATTTCAAACTCAATTTTTACTTATCTTAAAGTTTCATGGCCTCAGGATACCGAAAAAGTTATGGCGCATCCACATGCCGCCCGTTCATCGTCGATGTCCTCTGTCCATCCCCACACCGCCCTTTCATCATCGGTGTTTTCTGCCCATTCACATGCCGCTCGTTCTTCGTCGTTATAGTCTGTTAATCCTAACGCCGCCCGTCCATCGACATTGTCGATCTTTCAATCCACATGCCGCCCGTTCATCGTCGTTGTCGTCTGTCCATCCCCACACCGGCCTTTCATTATCGGTGTTGTCTGCCCATCCACATGCCGCCCGTTCTTCGTCGTTATCGATAACCACAAGCCGCCCGTCCATCGTCGATGTTCTCTGTCTATACTAACGCCGCCCGTTCATCGTCGTTGTCGTCTGTCCATCCACATGCCGCATTTTCATCGTTGTTATCAATAACCACATGCCGCCCGTTTATCGTCGTTGTCGTCTGTCCATCCACATGCCGCCCGTTTATCGTCGTTTCCGTATGTACATCCACATGCCGCCCGTTTATTGTCGTTGTCGTCTGTCCATCCACATGCCGCATTTTCATCGTTGTTATCAATAACCACATGCCGCCCGTTTATCGTCGTTGTCGTCTGTCCATCCACATGCCACCCGTTTATCGTCGTTACCGTCTGTCCATCCACATGCTGCCCGTTTATCGTCGTTGTCGTTTGACCATCCACATGCCGCATTTTCATCGTTGTTATCAATAACCACATGCCGCCCGTTGATCGTCGATGTCCTCTGTCTATCCTAACGCCGCCTTTTCATGGTCTTTTTCGTTTGTACGGAAGGACTATAGCGGACATTTAAATTAAGATATTAACACTAAATTTGATATATAGGACCGTTCCACTTGATATAGGGCGTGGTTATATTAAAAAAAAAAAAAATTAATATGTCAAAATGGTGACAATTTTAATAGTTTTTAAAAATTTAGTTTTCGTTAATTAACTTGTAACTCGCTAAATTAGATAAAAGTTTACAGATTACAGTTCTGCATGTAGTGGTCCCAAACTCCACTGTTCTACGATGACACATAGTGAAGTTATCGACAAAAATATGATTTCAAACCTGCACTTCCAAAGAAAATATTATATTTGTACAGTTATGAGATACCCTAGGGTCACGTGACTGTCTCTAGCGTAGCGAGTGGAGATCTTTTAATATAGACACATCTACGAGGCCTACCCGACGATAAAAAAGTACTGATAATAATAATTACCAGTTTCAGAAAACCCTAAACAAACTTTACTGAGTAACACACTTTGATCTAACAATAAAACTTAACATTTACCACAAGGCCCAGGAAATTAATTTTTGGGCAATACATTTAATAAATCCAGTTTTATTATATTATATGATTGAGCTGGGTAGGTACAATGATAGTTCAAACAACTTGTGTTCTCGTTAGAGCCTACTGAGGGGCACAACTTCACTTCTCTACTTACTTCTTCATTTTATCTCTCATTTACTCTTTGTTCTTTCCTCTCTCATGAAATCCCTACCTTATTGGGTCTTTTTTAAGATATCATTTATGTCCGTAATATATTTTTTGAACTACAACTTGGTCTATAAAGCTGTCATAAGATAAAATTCGATTTTAAATAACTGGCTTTAAAGATTTTGATCATATTTAGTTGACTAGTAAACAAGTACCCCTAAGTTGGTCCCCAACACTACAAAAACGCTAGTTCATAAGTTATCACTCAAAACAAGCTGTTAAAATAGACTTAATTTAATTCTGAGGTTGATTATAAATTTCAAAAGAAACAAATAAGTTTATATAAATGTTCTGAAACGTTTTATCTTCAGTCTGTCCGCAATTTTGTGAATTTTTAATAAAGATATAACTCAAAAACGAATAGAGATATAGAAACCAAATTTTGCAATATGTTTTATATTATTAACTTTTAGTTTAAAAAAATATATTTACAATTTTTCATCAAACAGTTAAAATGGAGAACATAACAAATTGTTTTGATTTATGCGTGATAAAGGTTTAAACGTTTACAGTGGGCAGAATTTTGAAAAGGTAAGTAAACAAATTAACATTTTTTGATAAATTACAAGTAAATGTATAAAACGATGGGTAAATTTTGTTATAGATTTCTCTATTTGTTTTGAAGTTATATTTTCTTATTGAATGAAAAGAAAATGGCGGACAAACGGGGTAGGAATCCAGTATAACAAACACACAGAACACAATTCTCATAAAAAAAAAATACGCCTAAGTATCAGACGCGTTTCAATGACAAGGTCGTCCTCTTCAGTGATACACGAGCTACACCAATCAAACTGTAACTGATAGCTCCAGACCGTCGTCTTCAATTGAATAAACAATGGATGAGCTAAAATTAGAGCTTCTATTTCCTCACAAAATTGAAGACGACGGTCTGGATCATCTTCATTTAACTCATGGACAAGCTGAATTTTATAAGGATGAAATTTTGTGTAGACTTCAATAACTTTTGACGGGGTACCATTTTTGATAGAGAAGAGATAGCGAACTCTGGTTTTCACCATTCTTTAAGTTTTTGTATACACTTCAAAATGAGGTGTCACTTGAAGGGGATTTACATTTAAAATTTTTGAGTTGCCCCCAAAATCCCCCATTTTTGGGGGACACACAAAGTTTTCAAAATCATAAAATGAAACTTCCTGCTAAGATTGCACAACCACCAAAAGGATATCTCTGTATATTTACTTAGAAAAATATTAGAGGGGGGGGGGGGTCTTGACTTTTTATTCACCCGGTATTTATGTATTGTATTTCTGTTTTTCTGTTTTAAAATTCTGCTACAATAGGACAAGATAGATACAATTTTGATCCTTCGTTAAAAATGAGTCGGTCATGGAATGTCAAATGAGAGGTATATTTGAAGTTAAATATAAAACGTATATACTAATTCTGTCCCACCGAAGTTTATTGGGTAAAACTAAGTAAGCCGAACGTAATCACCCAAACCAAATTTTTGGAGCAGGGTACCTCGTACATAGATTTCGGTAATAAATACATTTTACTCAATTTATAAATTTATCTGTATTACGTAATATGTAATTCATGTAAATTCAAGCCAGAATTTTATGAATTGTTCTAAATTTTTATAAAGAAACTTCCAAACCGCGAATAATTCATTTTTAAAAACATAATAGATTTATTCATGAAATATAATTGAACAAAGAATATTTTATAACAATTTGTTGTATATAATCGCTTTATATATAACAATCGATTTGTTATGCACGTGTTCTATGTATTTATTGTGCTTTAAAGAATATAATCTTGTGTAAATGTATCAGTCTTGTTTAGGTAGGAGTCAAGAGATAAATCAACTTTTATCAGATTCGTAGTTCAAGAGACACCATGATTATCTCGTTAATCTTTGTAGTTGTGTCTTTATCTACAATAGATGCTGATAAACATTCTTCTAAGATATCATCCAGTAAGTATTGAAATAAATAGTACAAGTTAATTGCACAAACTTTCTTACTCACGAATCGCCAGTATCAAATAAAAAGTAAACGTCAGTTTTTTAGTTGTCAGAATAAAGTGTAAATCCAATTTAATGTGCGGCTTATCCGTTTAGTTTTCCAATAAATGCTGAAAATTTATATACTTCTTGCAATCAATCAAAAACCGAATTATTGGCTTACGTAGAAAGAATGTAGTAACAATCTAAACAAGGTTTACAAATTAGCTGGTTCGGTTACTAAACCTTCAAATTTAGAGTATACCATAAACCAGTGATTTTAGCCGCTACGGCCGTTTGTGTAGAATTTATTTTGAGTTTTTTTTGCATATCCGAATAGAGTTCGCTGAGACAAAATATTATCTTTTGGAATTATCTTTGTCTGTCTGTCTGTCTGGACATATATCCGGACCATTATCATATCCCAAACCTTGAGGATAGTTGCAATAAATAATTATTACGGTTTGTCAAAATCGGCTCTAAAGATTTTGATGATATTTTATGATAAGTGTAACCTCTAAATACCCAAATTGCCAAAAATGTGAGCTGTTAAGTTATCGCTCGAAACAAGGCTGTTAAAAGTACGAAATTTCTTAAATTTGGAAGTTGAATGGAGATTTAAAAAAATAATAAAGTTTGTAGAAATGTTTTAAAACGATTCCTTTTCCGTCAAAACTAAAAGATATAACTCTTTATCGAATAAAAATATCGAAGCCTAATTTTGTAATATGTTTTTTATTATATTTGTATTTTCCAAATTTTTTTTTTTTATACTTCATCTACCAGTTTCAAAATGGGGACCATTACAAATTATTTAAGTTTTAAAATATTATTTGGGAGCAATTTTGAAAAGTTAAGGAAGAAAGAGTATACAGTTTTTGATAAACCACAAATTAAATGTATAAAATGGAGGAAAATGTTTGTATCGATTTCTCTGCTTGTTCTGAAGCTATATCTTGTTATTGAATAAAACAAAATGGCGGACAAACGGAATAGGAGTCATATTTGTTAAACTGAACTTTTTTTTTATATTTATTTTATGACTCCTATCTACTCCCAAAATTTGGAAAATATATTATGAACACCCTGTATAGACGACGCATATCCCTCGCGTGTTTTAACTCTATTTTTGTTAATTAAATATTGTAATGTAAATTTGGTGTTTTATAGTTTTGTTTTATTTTTCTATTCCAGGACAACTAGTAGATTTTGACTCGGGGATGATTATACAATTATATCCCAATCAAATACAGTATTGTAATAAATTATGGTATAGTATTAAGGTTTTACCAAGGCCTGTACAATCAAATTTTTTTAAGATAATGACTGCATTGGTGAGAGTGGAAGAAATATTTCAGCCCTTGGGAAAGAAATCTAAAATAACGAAAAATAACAACTATATAAACAATAAAAACAAAAAAATATCCGATCAAAGTTTTCATGACTTTTGTAGATCAGTGTGGGAAAGAGTTGACGATTTCACTCCGAAATCACAAACTCGAATTAAAAATAGATTACTTGGATTAATAGAAGATGCAAAAAATAACTTGGCACATAATAAACCAGCCCTTCCTGAAGAGCTGTTCAACAATGAAGACGACGAGCCTGAGTTTGGAGGTGATGAGCTTTCACAAACCATTAAAAACCAAATACTTGATAATGTTTACAACGCATATACGGATTATAAAGGAGGAGATGTACCAGTATTTCGACAATATTAAGAACGGTTATGAATTGTTACAACATACAAACTGATACACCAGAAAATGATTTAGAACTCCAATCTCTTATTGGTTGATTACCAATCATCAAAACATTACCCTGCCCAATGGTGACGGTATAA
This sequence comes from Aphrophora alni, assembly GCA_963513935.1. Lineage (NCBI taxonomy): Eukaryota > Metazoa > Arthropoda > Insecta > Hemiptera > Aphrophoridae > Aphrophora > Aphrophora alni. The sequence continues at coordinate 14,352 of CAUPSG010000169.1, forward strand.
AGTTTATAAGAAGACAAACTAACATTGAACTCTTTAGTAAGTTAAAAGGAAAGATAATTCCATTGGTTCCTTGCCTCTATTTTTTAATTGAAAGGCACCATTTTAAATACACCATGACGAATATATCTGTTATTTTATTGTGAATTGATTTGTGCTTTTGCCAATCAATGACAATTAAAATGTTTTGAAATTAATTCAGTAATGATCCTCAATGTAGGAGGTAACATTAAGTAATCCTATATCCATTGTTTGGTTGTCTTCTGTAAATATTTTATGCGTTTGATGGATTCACATTTTTTTTTGAATAAATATTTAATTTCACATTAAAATAGTTCTTCTATTATTTGGTGTTATCCTATGTTTTGATGAACTTCCTTATTATTTTTGTGATAATTGAACGTTGACAGCTGTTAAGATGTTAATATCATATAATGACTTATTATCTGTTACACTCGTAAGTTTTATAGTAAATTGACAATCAGACAATTTGAAAATTCTCCAAATATAATTATGCTAGAATTTTATTGTAACAAATAAAATGGTAATGTTAAAGTTTCCAAGTCAATAAAAGCAGCTGAAGCGCATCTATGACAACTTAACCAATGTCTTAATAATAATAATAGTTTTCAACTTTTACATGTTCTGCCACCCCCCATTGTGCACCATGTACATAGTGTAATTTTATTTTCATAACCTGGCCAAAAGGTACCTTCCTCTGAGGCCTTCCTTTGAGAAAACCATATTGGTTTAGAATCCCTTCTTTAGGATCTCTTTATTTATTTAATTTAAGATAGTTTTTAAATAAAATAAAAACTAATAAGGAAACGGAAAATAAAAACCAAGTACAGTAATTTCCTGCACAGCCTAATACAAAAAAAAAAATAAATAAAAAAACGAATCTTAAGATGGCTTTAATTTAAATTACAATCAAATACCAGTCAAAATTATTGATTACACAGTTGAAGAAACATAACGTATTTCAAGATTTCTATTATTCAAAATTTTAATTTGTAATCAATTTACACAGTGAAAATTATATTGTAAAAAAAACCAACTAAATAACAATACATTCTACTTACATGGGATACTTACATGCTTATAAAGCTAGAAACTGTAGGTATGTCTATACTTGAACAATTCACGTTTAAATCTATTATTTAAAGACAAATGTCATTTTATACTAATTTACCTCAAGCAATAATTTTTTTTGAAAAGATTTTCCTTAAGACCTCGTTGTATCGTAACGATAGAGCAAGGAGTCTTACAATCAGGAGTCTCTCGATAGAGCAAGGAGTCTTACAATCAGGAGTCTCTCGATAGAGCAAGGAGTCTTACAATCAGGAGTCTCTCGATAGAGCAAGGAGTCTTACAATCAGGAGTCTCTCGATAGAGCAAGGAGTCTTACAATCAGGAGTCTCTCGATAGAGCAAGGAGTCTTACAATCAGGAGTCTCTCGATAGAGCAAGGAGTCTTACAATCAGGAGTCTCTCGATAGAGCAAGGAGTCTTACAATCAGGAGTCTCTCGATAGAGCAAGGAGTCTTACAATCAGGAGTCTCTCGATAGAGCAAGGAGTCTCACAATCAGGAATCACGTTCATATCACACAGGTGGCTGACTTTTTCGTTTTCTTAAAAACACTTAGAAAAAATAAGTTGAATAACTTTAAATAAAAATGTTGGATTTATTTCAAATTTGGAATTGAAAATGCTATTTTTATTTAATGAGTCGTATTATAAATGTAAAATAAGATTAAAGTCAACCTTTTTTGTATAATAAAATACAAAATGATCAATTGTCAATAGATATATAACGTCTCAGTAGTTAAAAACCTCTCTACATTTTTTTTTTGTTATTGCCTTATTTAAATAAAGGGCTGTAACTTCAATTTATGGGACACCCTGTGTCGTATACTAAAAAATGTAACCCTTTCAAATTAATATTTTTGACAAATCAAAACACCCAAATTGGAAGTCCCTAGGACCACTTTATGAAACGTTTCTGTAATAAGGTATATATCAATAAATGCAATAAAAGCAATAGTTAAAAATAGGAACCAACTCAAATCTAACATTAGTTTTTACTTTTTAAAAATATGTTTTTTCATTGATTTAAAAATCAGTAATATAATACATTATTCTTTATGACAAAGCAACAATCAGTAAGTTGAATATAAAATAGTAAAAAATAATATTTGGACATTCCTGTAAAACATGGGAGGAAAATAATATTTAGACTTTACTGTATAAATTACCGTAGAGGAAAACCCAATTTACTTAGTCCTGTTTAAAAAATTAAGTTTCAAAATTAACATTTTGTTGAATACACATTAAATGGACAAAGATAAATTGTAAGCGTGAACTAAGATCATGGCATACAGGAGAAGAGGAGGGACGGGTGTCGCTTGGTGGGTAAATTAAACAGATAATTCATTTAACCCTACTTTAGGGATTGGTTTTCTTAAGAGGTAAGTTTCTTAATGCTATTTTTCATTTTTCCCTTGTGAGGGGACTGGTTAGTTGTTAAAAACATGATTATGGGGAATCCTCAAAGTGCTAATTTTTTGTTTCTTAAAAAGAACAACCTGTTCGTGTAAGACGAAAAACCTGCGGTAATAAATGTGGAATTTTTTTATAGTTAGGCAAATTTGGATCTCCCATTTACTTACCTTCAGCTTGAAAATTTAAGATAATCGTGACAAGATGGATGATATTTCATAGTCTCAGGTGTTGAAATTTCAAAAGAGAAATAATATAGCTAAAAGTTTTTATATTCACATTCTGCTTATAAATTTGTAAAGTAGTTAACATTTAATAACATTTGATCAGACTAACTCTACTTATAATGACACACAGACTGACAGACACTATGCTTTGACTTAAGTCTTGTCACACCATTAATGTAGGTTATCGATTATGATCATTATTATGCTAACTTACTATATGTACGCAGTACATGTTACATGTTGCTAAACTCCCTGGTCACTTAACAAAGTCACTATCCACCACATATACTTTCATCTTTGTCTGTGTTGATTGAGAAATTGATTATTGAAATTGAGCTTAGAATAATTCCCTCAATTTTATAAAAATCGGTAGTTATGATTTTTGTGCGAACAAGTGATGTACGTCCATGTAAAGACCGCATTATAATTTATACCCAATTTACTGTAGTTATCGATAACCACAAGCCGCCCGTAAATCGTCGCGGTCGTCTGTACATCCACATGCCGCCCATTCATCGTAGTTATCGATAACCACAAGCCGCCTGTTTATCGTCACTGTCGTCTGTCCATCCACATGCCGCCCATTCATCGTAGTTATCAATAAGCACAAGCCGCCCGTAAATCGTCGCTGTCGTCTGTACATCCACATGCCGCCCATTCATCGTAGTTATCGATAACCACAAGCCGCCTGTTTATCGTCGCTGTCGTCTGTCCATCCACATGCCGCCCATTCATCGTAGTTATCAATAACCACAAGCCGCCCGTTTATCGTCGCTGTCGTCTGTTCATCCAAATGCCGCCCATTCATCGTAGTTATCGATAACCACAAGCCGCCCGTTCATCGTCGTTGTCGTCTGTCCATCCACATGCCGCCCATTCATCGTAGTTATCGATAACCACAAGCCGCCAGTTTATCGTCGCCGTCGTCTGTACATTCACATGCCGCCCATTCATCGTAGTTATCGATAACCACAAGCCGCCCGTTTATCGTCGCTGTCGTCTGTACCTCCACATGCCGCCCATTCATCGTAGTTATCGATAACCACAAGCCGCCCGTTCATCGTCGTTGTCGTCTGTCCATCCACATGCCGCCCGTTCATCATCGTTGACGTCTGTCCATCCACATGCCGCCCATTCATCGTAGTTATCGATAACCACAAGCCGCCCTTTCATCGTCGTTGTCGTCTGTCCATCCACATGCCGCCCATTCATCGTAGTTATCGATATCCACAAGCCGCCCGTTTATCGTCGCTGTCGTCTGTCCATCCAAATGCCGCCCTTTCATCGTAGTTATCGATAACCACAAGCCGCCCTTTCATCGTCGTTTTCGTCTGTACGTAACGATAATAGCGGACATTTAAATTAAGATAGTAACATTAAATTTGATGTAAGGAACCGTTCTACTTGATATAAGGCGTGGTTATATTTAAAACAATCAAATTTAATATGTAAAATTGTGACAATTTTAATAGTTTTTTTAATAATTTTGTTTTCGTTAATTAACTTGTAACTCGCTAAATTAGATAAAAGTTTACAGATTACAGTTCTGCATGTACTCCACCGTTCTACGATGACAAATAGTGAAGTTATCGACATATGTGATTTAAAACCTTCACTTCCAAAGAAAATATTATATTTGTACAGTTATGAGATACCCTAGGGTCACGTGACTGTCTCTAGCGTAGCGAGTGGAGATCTTTTAATATAGACACATCTACGAGGCCTACCCGACGATAAAAAAGTAGTGATAATAATAATTACCAGTTTCAGAAAACCCTAAACAAACTTTACTGAGTAACACACTTTGATCTAACAATAAAACTTAACATTTACCACAAGGCCCAGGAAATTTATTTTTGGGCAATACAATTATTGAATCCAGTTTTATTATATTATATGATTGAGCTGGGTAGGTACAATGATAGTTCAAACAACTTGTGTTCTCGTTAGAGCCTACTGAGGGGCACAACTTCACCTCTCTACTTACTTCTTCATTTTATCTCTCATTTACTCTTTGTTCTTTCCTCTCATGAAATCCCTACCTTATTGGGTCTTTTTTAAGATATCATTTATGTCCGTAATATATTTTTTGAACTACAACTTGGTCTATAAAGCTGTCATAAGATAAAATTCGATTTTAAATAACTGGCTTTAAAGATTTTTATCATATTTAGTTGACTAGTAAACAAGTACCCCTAAGTTGGTCCCCAACACTACAAAAACGCTAGTTCATAAGTTATCACTCAAAACAAGCTGTTAAAATAGACTTAATTTAATTCTGAAGTCGATTATAAATTTCAAAAGAAACAAATAAGTTTATATAAATGTTCTGAAACGTTTTATCTTCAGTCTGTCCGCAATTTTGTGAATTTTTAATAAAGATATAACTCAAAAACGAATAGAGATATAGAAACCAAATTTTGCAATATGTTTTATATTATTAATTTTTAGTTTAAAAAAATACATTTACAATTTTTCATCAAACAGTTAAAATGGAGAACATAACAAATTGTCTTGATTTATGCGTGATAAAGGTTTAAACGTTTAAAGTGGGCAGAATTTTGAAAAGGTAAGTAAACAAATTAAGATTTTTTTGATAAATTACAAGTAAATGTATAAAACGATGGGTAATTTTTGTTATAGATTTCTCTATTTGTTTTGAAGTTATATTTTCTTATTGAATGAAAAGAAAATGGCGGACAAACGGGGTAGGAATCCAGTATAACAAACACACAGAACACAATTCTCATAAAAAAAAATACGCCTAAGTATCAGACGCGTTTCAACGACAAGGTCGTCCTCTTCAGTGATACACGAGCTACACCAATCAAACTATAACTATAGCTCGTGTATCACTGAAGAGGACGACCTTGTCGTTGAAACGCGTCTGATACTTAGGCGTATTTTTTTTATGAGAATTGTGTTCTGTGTGTTTGTTATACTGTATAGTTTTTCTCAAAAGTCAAGCTCAACATTTAATAGGGGTAGGAATCGTTTTAAGGATATATGTTCGTAAAACTTTTTAATTCATTTTATTACTCCAATCACCTCTAAAAATTTGGAAAATATTTTATAAACACCCTCTATAGACGACGCACCTTCTCACGTGTTTAACTCATTAAATATTGTAATGTAAATAATTTTGTGTGTTAATGTTCTATTTCAGATCAAAGGTTGAAAGCACCATCACACCTAATGATAGTTTTGTATTACATAATGGAAAACTTTAATACTTTCAAGAGTTAATTACTTCAGTGGTGTAAGATAAGGGAATATTTTATTGATAGAAATTATACAAAGTGTATCGCTACTGCTGCTTTCCTTCTAAATTGTTTAAATTAATGATGGATTTATGAATATAATTTATTTAATATAAAATCTGAATGAGGTGTAGATCTAGGAACGTATATTTTGTTAATTTTATAAAATTAGCTTTGTTTCATGGATGACTCTCATGATAGCAATGATTGCGGGACTTCATTTGACTTCTCATGGCCAAACCATTTTTTATTATGTATAAACAAATTTGTAATTTGATTTTAATTTAAAAAGGTAAAAATATAGGTTTCAAGTCAGGAAATTTAAGATTAACTAATTGATAACTTTAGAAATAAGAATTAGACAATTATATTTATGTATTGTATTTCTGTTTTTCTGTTTTAAAAATCTCCTACAATAAGACAATATGGATACTTTTAATCCTGACCCTTTGTTAAAAATGAGTCGGTAATGAAATGTCAAATGAGAGGTATATTTGAAGTTAAATATAAAACGTATATACCAATTCTGTCCCCACCGAAGTTTATTGGGTAAAACTAAGTAAGCCAAACGTAATCACCCAAATCAAATTTTTGGAGCAGGGTACCTCGTACATAGATTTCGGTAATAAATACATTTTACCCAATTTATAAATTTATCTGTATTACGTAATATGTAATTCAAGTAAATTCAAGCCATAATTTTATGAATTGTTCTAAATTTTTATAAAAAAACTTCCAAACCGTGAATAATTCATTTTTTAAAAACATAATAGATTTATTCATGAAATATAATTGAACAAAGAATATTTTATACCAATTTGTTGTATATAATCGCTTCATATATAACAATGGATTTGTTATGCAAGTGTACATTATTTATTCTACTCTAAAGAATATAAGCTTGTGTAATTGTATCAGTCTTGTTTAAGTAGAAGTCGAGAGAGATAAATCAACTTTTATATGATTCGTAGTTCAAGAGACACCATGATTATCTCGTTAATCTTTGTAGTTGTGTCTTTATCTACAATAGATGCTGATAAACATTCTTCTAAGATATCATCCAGTAAGTATTGAAATAAATAGTACAAGTTAATTGCACAAACTTTCTTACTCACGAATCGCCAGTATCAAATAAAAAGTAAATATCAGTTTGGTAGTTGTCAGAATAAAATGTAAATCCAATTTAATGTGCGGCTTATCCGTTTAATTTTCTAATAAATGCTGAAAATTTATATACTTCTTGCAATCAATCAAAAACCGAATTATCGGTTTACGTAGAAAGAATGTAGTAACATGTTAAACAAGGAAAATAAACGCAATAAAAGTATGAATAACTTTTCATATCGGCAATCCAAACAAGGTTTACAAATTAGCTGGTTCAGTTACTAAACCTTCAAATTTAGAGTATACCGTAAACCAGTGATTTTAGCCGCTACGGCCGTTTGTGTAGAATTTATTTTGAGTTTTTTTTGCATATCCGAATAGAGTTCGCTGAGACAAAATATTATCTTTTGGAATTATCTTTAACTGTCTATCTGTCTGGACATATATCGGGACCATTATCATATCCCAAACCTTGAGGATAGTTGCAATAAATAATTACGGTTTGTCAAAATCGGCTCTAAAGATTTAGATGATATATCCAAATAAATATCCAAATTGCCAAAAATGTGAGCTGTTAAGTTATCGCTCTAAACAAGGTTGTTAAAAGTACGAAATTTCTTAAATTTGGAAGTTGAATGGAGATTTAAAAAAAATAATAAAGTTTGTAGAAATGTCTTAAAACGATTCCTTTTCAGTCTGTCCGGAATTTTGTGCATTTTCAAAACTAAAAAATATAACTCTTTATCGAATAAAAATATCGAAGCCTAATTTTGTAATATGTTTTATATTATATTTGTATTTAAATTTTTTTTTTTTTATACTTCATCTACCAGTTTCAAAAAGGGGACCATTACAAATTATTTAAGTTTTAAAATATTATTTGGGAGCAGTTTTGAAAAGTTAAGGAAGAAAGAGTATAAAGTTTTTGATAAACCACAAATTAAATGTATAAAATGGAGGAAAATGATTGTATCGATTTCTCTACTTGTTCTGAAGCTATATCTTGTTATTGAATAAAACAAAATGGCGGACAAACGGAATCGGAGTCATATTTGTTAAACTGAACTATTTTTTATATTTATTTTATGACTCCTATCTACTCCCAAAATTTGGAAAATATATTATGAACACCCTGTATAGACGACGCATCTCCCTCACGTGTTTAACTCTATTTTTGTTAATTAAATATTGTAATGTAAATTTGGTGTTTTATAGTTTTGTTTTATTTTTCTATTCCAGGACAACTAGTAGATTTTGACTCGAGGATGATTATACAATTATATCCCAATCAAAAACAGTATTGTAATAAATTATGGTATAGTGTTAAGGTTTTACCAAGGCCTGTACAATCAACAGTTTTTATGATGATGACTGCATTGGTGAGTATGGAAGAAAAGTTTCAGGTCTCGTTAAAGAAATCTAAAAAAACGAAAAATGACTATATAAGAATAAACAAAAAAATATCCGATCTAAGTTTTCATGACTTTTGTAGATCAGTGTGGGAAATATTTGACGATTTCACTCCGAAATCACAAACTCGAATTAAAAATAGATTGCTTGGATTAATAGAAGATGCAAAAAAACACTTGGCTAATAATGAACCAGTATTTCCTAAAGTTACAACAAATTGAACTCTTTAGTAAGTTAAAAGTAAAGATAATTCCATTGGTTCCTTGCCTCTATTTTTTAATTGAAAGGCACCATTTTAAATACACCATGACGAATATATCTGTTATTTTATTGTGAATTGATTTGTGCTTTTGCCAATCAATGACAATTAAAATGTTTTGAAATTAATTCAGTAATGATCCTCAATGTAGGAGGTAACATTAAGTAATCCTATATCCATTGTTTGGTTGTCTTCTGTAAATATTTTATGCGTTTGATGGATTCACATTTTTTTTTGAATAAATATTTAATTTCACATTAAAATAGTTCTTCTATTATTTGGTGTTATCCTATGTTTTGATGAACTTCCTTATTATTTTTGTGATAGTTGAACGTTGACAGCTGTTAAGATGTTAATATCATATAACTATAATGACTTATTATCTGTTACACTCGTAGGTTTTATAGTAAATTGACAATCAGACAATTTGAAAATTCTCCAAATATAATTATGCTAGAATTTTATTGTAACAAATAAAATGGTAATGTTAAAGTTTCCAAGTCAATAAAAGCAGCTGAAGCGCATCTATGACAACTTAACCAATGTCTTAATAATAATAATAGTTTTCAACTTTTACATGTTCTGCCACCCCCCCATTGTGCACCATGTACATAGTGTAATTTTATTTTCATAACCTGGCCAAAAGGTACCTTCCTCTGAGGCCTTCCTTTGAGAAAACCATATTGGTTTAGAATCCTTTCTTTAGGATCTCTTTATTTATTTAATTTAAGATAGTTTTTAAATAAAATAAAAACTAATAAGGAAACGGAAAATAAAAACCAAGTACAGTAATTTCCTGCACAGCCTAATACAAAAAAAAAATAAATAAAAAAACGAATCTTAAGATGGCTTTAATTTAAATTACAATCAAATACCAGTCAAAATTATTGATTACACAGTTGAAGAAACATAACGTATTTCAAGATTTCTATTATTCAAAATTTTAATTTGTAATCAATTTACACAGTGAAAATTATATTGTAAAAAAAACCAACTAAATAACCATACATTCTACTTACATGGGATACTTACATGCTTATAAAGCTAGAAACTGTAGGTATGTCTATACTTGAACAATTCACGTTTAAATCTATTATTTAAAGACAAATGTCATTTTATACTAATTTACCTCAAGCAATAATTTTTTTTGAAAAGATTTTCCTTAAGACCTCGTTGTATCGTAGCGATAGAGCAAGGAGTCTTACAATCAGGAGTCTCTCGATAGAGCAAGGAGTCTTACAATCAGGAGTCTCTCGACAGAGCAAGGAGTCTTACAATCAGGAGTCTCTCGATAGAGCAAGGAGTCTTACAATCAGGAGTCTCTCGATAGAGCAAGGAGTCTTACAATCAGGAGTCTCTCGATAGAGCAAGGAGTCTTACAATCAGGAGTCTCTCGATAGAGCAAGGAGTCTTACAATCAGGAGTCTCTCGATAGAGCAAGGAGTCTTACAATCAGGAGTCTCTCGATAGAGCAAGGAGTCTTACAATCAGGAGTCTCTCGATAGAGCAAGGAGTCTTACAATCAGGAGTCTCTCGATAGAGCAAGGAGTCTTACAATCAGGAGTCTCTCGATAGAGCAAGGAGTCTTACAATCAGGAGTCTCTCGATAGAGCAAGGAGTCTTACAATCAGGAGTCTCTCGATAGAGCAAGGAGTCTCACAATCAGGAATCACGTTCATATCACACAGGTGGCTGACTTTTTCGTTTTCTTAAAAACACTTAGAAAAAATAAGTTGAATAACTTTAAATAAAAATGTTGGATTTATTTCAAATTTGGAATTGAAAATGCTATTTTTATTTAATGAGTCGTATTATAAATGTAAAATAAGATTAAAGTCATCCTTTTTTGTATAATAAAATACAAAATGATCAATTGCCAATAGATATATAACGTCTCAGTAGTTAAAAACCTCTCTACATTTTTTTTGTTATTGCCTTATTTAAATAAAGGGCTGTAACTTCAATTTATGGGACACCCTGTGTCGTATACTAAAAAATGTAACCCTTTCAAATTAATATTTTTGACAAATCAAAACACCCAAATTGGAAGTCCCTAGGACCACTTTATGAAACGTTTCTGTAATAAGGTATATATCAATAAATGCAATAAAAGCAATAGTTAAAAATAGGCACCAACTCACATCTAACATTAATTTTTACTTTTTAAAAATATGTTTTTTCATTGATTTAAAATTCAGTAATATATTACATTATTCTTTATGACAAAGCAACAATCAGTAAATTGAATATAAAATAGTAAAAAATAATATTTGGACACTCCTGTAAAACATGGGAGGAAAATAATATTTAGACGTTACTGTATAAATTACCGTAGAGGAAAACCCAATTTACTTAGTCCTGTTTAAAAAAATTAAGTTTCAAAATTAACATTTTGTTGAATACACATTAAATGGACAAAGATAAATTGTAAGCGTGAATTAAGATCATGGCATACAGGAGAAGAGGAGGGACGGGTGTCGCTTGGTGGTAAATTAAACATATAATTCATTTAACCCTACTTTAGGGATTGGTTTTCTTAAGAGGTAAGTTTCTTAATGCTATTTTTCATTTTTCCCTTGTGAGGGGACTGGTTAGTTGTTAAAAACATGATTATGGGGAATCCTCAAAGTGCTAATTTTTATTTCTTAAAAAGAACAACCTGTTCGTGTAAGACGAAAAACCTGCGGTAATAAATGTGGAATTTTTTTATAGTTAGGCAAATTAGGATCTCCCATTTACTTACCTTCAGCTTGAAAATATATGATAATCGTGACAAGATGGATGATATGTCATAGTCTCTGGTGTTGAAATTTCAAAAGAGAAATAATATAGCTATAATATTTATATTCACATTCTGCTTATAAATTTGTAAAGTAGTTAACAATTAATAACATTTGATCAGACTAACTCTACTTATAATGACACACAGACTGACAGACACTATGCTTTGACTATAGTCTTGTCACACCATTAATGTAGGTTATCGATTATGATCATTATTATGCTAACTTACTATATGTACGCAGTACATGTTACATGTTGCTAAACTCCCTGGTCACTTAACAAAGTCACTATCCACCACATATACTTTCATCTTTGTCTGTGTTGATTGAGAAATTGATTATTGAAATTGAGCTTAGAATAATTCCCTCAATTTTATAAAAATCGGTAGTTATGATTTTTGTGCGAACAAGTGATGTACGTCCAGGTAAAGACCGCATTATAATTTATACCCAATTTACTGTAGTTATCGATAACCACAAGCCGCCCGTAAATCGTCGCTGTCGTCTGTACATCCACATGCCGCCCATTCATCGTAGTTATCGATAACCACAAGCCGCCTGTTTATCGTCGCTGTCGTCTGTCCATCCACATGCCGCCCATTCATCGTAGTTATCAATAACCACAAGCCGCCCGTAAATCGTCGCTGTCGTCTGTACATCCACATGCCGCCCATTCATCGTAGTTATCGATAACCACAAGCCGCCTGTTTATCGTCGCTGTCGTCTGTCCATCCACATGCCGCCCATTCATAGTAGTTATCAATAACCACAAGCCGCCCGTTTATCGTCGCTGTCGTCTGTTCATCCAAATGCCGCCCATTCATCGTAGTTATCGATAACCACAAGCCGCCCGTTCATCGTCGTTGTCGTCTGTCCATCCACATGCCGCCCATTCATCGTAGTTATCGATAACCACAAGCCGCCCGTTTATCGTCGCTGTCGTCTGTACATTCACATGCCACCCATTCATCGTAGTTATCGATAACCACAAGCCGCCCGTTTATCGTCGCTGTCGTCTGTACCTCCACATGCCGCCCATTCATCGTAGTTATCGATAACCACAAGCCGCCCGTTCATCGTCGTTGTCGTCTGTCCATCCACATGCCGCCCGTTCATCATCGTTGACGTCTGTCCATCCACATGCCGCCCATTCATCGTAGTTATCGATAACCACAAGCCGCCCTTTCATCGTCGTTGTCGTCTGTCCATCCACATGCCGCCCATTCATCGTAGTTATCGATATCCACAAGCCGCCCGTTCATCGTCGCTGTCGTCTGTCCATCCAAATGCCGCCCTTTCATCGTAGTTATCGATAACCACAAGCCGCCCTTTCATCGTCGTTTTCGTCTGTACGTAACGATAATAGCGGACATTTAAATTAAGATAGTAACATTAAATTTGATGTAAGGAACCGTTCTACTTGATATAAGGCGTGGTTATATTTAAAACAATCAAATTTAATATGTAAAATTGTGACAATTTTAATAGTTTTTTTAATAATTTTGTTTTCGTTAATTAACTTGTAACTCGCTAAATTAGATAAAAGTTTACAGATTACAGTTCTGCATGTACTCCACCGTTCTACGATGACAAATAGTGAAGTTATCGACATATGTGATTTAAAACCTTCACTTCCAAAGAAAATATTATATTTGTACAGTTATGAGATACCCTAGGGTCACGTGACTGTCTCTAGCGTAGCGAGTGGAGATCTTTTAATATAGACACATCTACGAGGTCTACCCGACGATAAAAAAGTAGTGATAATAATAATTACCAGTTTCAGAAAACCCTAAACAAACTTTACTGAGTAACACACTTTGATCTAACAATAAAATTAAACATTTACCACAAGGCCCAGGAAATTTATTTTTGGGCAATACAATTATTGAATCCAGTTTTATTATATTATATGATTGAGCTGGGTAGGTACAATGATAGTTCAAACAACTTGTGTTCTCGTTAGAGCCTACTGAGGGGCACAACTTCACCTCTCTACTTACTTCTTCATTTTATCTCTCATTTACTCTTTGTTCTTTCCTCTCATGAAATCCCTACCTTATTGGGTCTTTTTTAAGATATCATTTATGTCCGTAATATATTTTTTGAACTACAACTTGGTCTATAAAGCTGTCATAAGATAAAATTCGATTTTAAATAACTGGCTTTAAAGATTTTGATCATATTTAGTTGACTAGTAAACAAGTACCCCTAAGTTGGTCCCCAACACTACAAAAACGCTAGTTCATAAATTATCATTCAAAACAAGCTGGTAAAAAATACTTAATTTAATTCTGAAGTCGATTATAAATTTCAAAAGAAACAAATAAGTTTATATAAATGTTCTGAAACGTTTTATCTTCAGTCTGTCCGCAATTTTGTGAATTTTTAATAAAGATATAACTCAAAAACAAATAGAGATATAGAAACTAAATTCTGCAATGCAATATGTTTTATATTATTAATTTTTAGTTTAAAAAAATACATTTACAATTTTTCATCAAACAGTTAAAATGGAGAACATAACAAATTGTTTTGATTTATGCGTGATAAAGGTTTAAACGTTTAAAGTGGGCAGAATTTTGAAAAGGTAAGTAAACAAATTAAGATTTTTTTGATAAATTACAAGTAAATGTATAAAACGATGGGTAATTTTTGTTATAGATTTCTCTATTTGTTTTGAAGTTATATTTTCTTATTGAATGAAAAGAAAATGGCGGACAAACGGGGTAGGAATCCAGTATAACAAACACACAGAACACAATTCTCATAAAAAAAAATACGCCTAAGTATCAGACGCGTTTCAACGACAAGGTCGTCCTCTTCAGTGATACACGAGCTACACCAATCAAACTATAACTATAGCTCGTGTATCACTGAAGAGGACGACCTTGTCGTTGAAACGCGTCTGATACTTAGGCGTATTTTTTTTTATGAGAATTGTGTTCTGTGTGTTTGTTATACTGTATAGTTTTTCTCAAAAGTCAAGCTCAACATTTAATAGGGGTAGGAATCGTTTTAAGGATATATGTTCATATAAACTTTTTGATTCATTTTATTACTCCAATCACCTCTAAAAATTTGGAAAATATTTTATAAACACCCTCTATAGACGACGCACCTTCTCACGTGTTTAACTCATTAAATATTGTAATGTAAATAATTTTGTGTGTTAATGTTCTATTTCAGATCAAAGGTTGAAAGCACCATCACACCTAATGATAGTTTTGTATTACATAATGGAAAACTTTAATACTTTCAAGAGTTAATTACTTCAGTGGTGTAAGATAAGGGAATATTTTATTGATAGAAATTATACAAAGTGTATTGCTACTGCTGCTTTCCTTCTAAATTGCTTAAATTAATGATGGAGTTATGAATATAATTTATTTAATATAAAATCTGAATGAGGTGTAGATCTAGGAACGTATATTTTGGTAATTTTATAAAATTAGCTTTGTTTCATGGATGACTCTCATGATAGAAATGATTGCGGGACTTCATTTGACTTCTCATGGCCACACCATTTTTTATTATGTATAAACAAATTTGTAATTTGATTTTAATTTAAAAAGGTAAAAATATAGGTTTCAAGTCAGGAAATTTAAGATTAACTAATTGATAACTTTAGAAATAAGAATTAGACAATTATATTTATGTATTGTATTTCTGTTTTTCTGTTTTAAAAATCTCCTACAATAAGACAATATGGATACTTTTAATCCTGACCCTTTGTTAAAAATGAGTCGGTAATGAAATGTCAAATGAGAGGTATATTTGAAGTTATATATAAAACGTATATACCAATTCTGTCCCCACCAAGTTTTATTGGGTAAAACTAAGTAAGCCAAACGTAATCACCCAAATCAAATTTTTGGAGCAGGGTACCTCGTACATAGATTTCGGTAATAAATACATTTTACCCAATTTATAAATTTATCTGTATTACGTAATATGTAATTCATGTAAATTCAAGCCAGAATTTTATGAATT
This sequence comes from Aphrophora alni, assembly GCA_963513935.1. NCBI lineage: Eukaryota > Metazoa > Arthropoda > Insecta > Hemiptera > Aphrophoridae > Aphrophora > Aphrophora alni. The sequence goes on from CAUPSG010000169.1 coordinate 29,884, forward strand.
ATTCTAAATTTTTATAAAGAAACTTCCAAACCGCGAATAATTCATTTTTTAAAAACATAATAGATTTATTCATGAAATATAATTGAACAAAGAATATTTTATACCAATTTGTTGTATATAATCGCTTCATGTATAACAATCGATTTGTTATGCATGTGTACATTATTTATTCTACTCTAAAGAATATAAGCTTGTGTAATTGTATCAGTCTTGTTTAAGTAGAAGTCGAGAGAGATAAATCAACTTTTATCAGATTCGTAGTTCAAGAGACACCATGATTATCTCGTTAATCTTTGTAGTTGTGTCTTTATCTACAATAGATGCTGATAAACATTCTTCTAAGATATCATCCAGTAAGTATTGAAATAAATAGTACAAGTTAATTGCACAAACTTTCTTACTCACGAATCGCCAGTATCAAATTAAAAAGTAAACGTCAGTTTGGTAGTTGTCAGAATAAAATGTAAATCCAATTTAATGTGCGGCTCATCGGTTTAATTTTCCAATAAATGCTGAAAATTTATATACTTCTTGCAATCAATCAACAACCGATTTATCGGTTTACGTAGAAAGAATGTAGTAACATTTTAAACAAGGAAAATAAACGTAATAAAATTATGAATAACTTTTCATATCGGCAATCTAAACAAGGTTTACAAATTAGCTGGTTCGGTTACTAAACCTTCAAATTTAGAGTATACCGTAAACCAGTGATTTTAGCCGCTACGGCCGATTTTGTGTAGAATTTATTTTGAGTTTTTTTTGCATATCCGAATAGAGTTCGCTGAGACAAAATATTATCTTTTGGAATTATCTTTGTCTGTCTGTCTGTCTGGACATATATCCGGACCATTATCATATCCCAAACCTTGAGGATAGTTGCAATAAATAATTACGATTTGTCAAAATCGGATCTAAAGATTTTGATGATATTTGATGATAAGTGTAGCCTCTAAATACCCAAATTGTCAAAAATGTGAGCGGGTAAGTTATCACTCGAAACAAGGCTGTTAAAAGTACGAAATTTCTTAAATTTGGAAGTTGAATGGAGATTTAAAAAAATAATAAAGTTTGTAGAAATGTTTTTAAACGATTCCTTTCCCGTCAAAACTAAAAGATATAACTCTTTATCGAATAAAAATATCGAAGCAAATTTTGTAATATGTTTTATATTATATTTGTATTTTTCAAATTTTTTTTTTTATACTTCATCTACCAGTTTCAAAATGGGGACCATTACAAATTATTTAAGTTTTAAAATATTATTTGGGAGCAATTTTGAAAAGTTAAGGAAGAAAGAGTATAAAGTTTTTTGATAAACCACAAATTAAATGTATAAAATGGAGGAAAATGTTTGTATCGATTTCTCTACTTGTTCTGAAGCTATATCTTGTTATTGAATAAAACAAAATGGCGGACAAACGGAATAGGAGTCATATTTGTTAAACTAAACTTTTTTTTAATATTTATTTTATGACTCCTATCTACTCCCAAAATTTGGAAAATATATTATGAACACCCTGTATAGACGACGCATCTCCCTCACGTGTTTAACTCTATTTTTGTTAATTAAATATTGTAATGTAAATTTGGTGTTTTATAGTTTTGTTTTATTTTTCTATTCCAGGACAACTAGTAGATTTTGACTCGGGGATGATTATACAATTATATCCCAATCAAATACAGTATTGTAATAAATTATGGTATAGTATTAAGGTTTTACCAAGGCCTGTACAATCAAATTTTTTTAAGATAATGACTGCATTGGTGAGCATGGAAGAAATGTTTCAGCCCTTGGGAATGAAATCTAAAATAACGAAAAATAACAACTATATAAACAATAAAAACAAAAAAATATCCGATCAAAGTTTTCATGACTTTTGTAGATCAGTGTGGGAAAGAGTTGACGATTTCACTCCGAAATCACAAACTCGAATTAAAAATAGATTACTTGGATTAATAGAAGATGCAAAAAATAACTTGGCACATAATAAACCAGCCCTTCCTGAAGAGCTGTTCAACAATGAAGACGACGAGCCTGAGTTTGGAGGTGATGAGCTTTCACAAACCATTAAAAACCAAATACTTGATAATGTTTACAACGCATATACGGATTATAAAGGAGGAGATGTACCAGTATTTCGACAATATTAAGAACGGTTATGAATTGTTACAACATACAAACTGATACACCAGAAAATGATTTAGAACTCCAATCTCTTATTGGTTTATTACCAATCATCAAAACATTACCCTGCCCAATGGTGACGGTATAAAGTTTATAAGAAGACAAACTAACATTGAACTCTTTAGTAAGTTAAAAGTAAAGATAATTCCATTGGTTCCTTGCTTCTATTTTTTAATTGAAAGGCACCATTTTAAATACACCATGACGAATATATCTGTTATTTTATTGTGAATTGATTTGTGCTTTTGCCAATCAATGACAATTAAAATGTTTTGAAATTAATTCAGTAATGATCCTCAATGTAGGAGGTAACATTAAGTAATCCTATATCCATTGTTTGGTTGTCTTCTGTAAATATTTTATGCGTTTGATGGATTCACATTTTTTTTTGAATAAATATTTAATTTCACATTAAAATAGTTCTTCTATTATTTGGTGTTATCCTATGTTTTGATGAACTTCCTTATTATTTTTGTGATAATTGAACGTTGACAGCTGTTAAGATGTTAATATCATATCACTCGTAAGTTTTATAGTAAATTGACAATCAGACAATTTGAAAATTCTCCAAATATAATTATGCTAGAATTTTATTGTAACAAATAAAATGGTAATGTTAAAGTTTCCAAGTCAATAAAAGCAGCTGAAGCGCATCTATGACAACTTAACCAATGTCTTAATAATAATAATAGTTTTCAACTTTTACATGTTCTGCCACCCCCCATTGTGCACCATGTACATAGTGTAATTTTATTTTCATAACCTGGCCAAAAGGTACCTTCCTCTGAGGCCTTCCTTTGAGAAAACCATATTGGTTTAGAATCCCTTCTTTAGGATCTCTTTATTTATTTAATTTAAGATAGTTTTTAAATAAAATAAAAACTAATAAGGAAACGGAAAATAAAAACCAAGTACAGTAATTTCCTGCACAGCCTAATACAAAAAAAATAAAATAAAAAAACGAATCTTAAGATGGCTTTAATTTAAATTACAATCAAATACCAGTCAAAATTATTGATTACACAGTTGAAGAAACATAACGTATTTCAAGATTTCTATTATTCAAAATTTTAATTTGTAATCAATTTACACAGTGAAAATTATATTGTAAAAAAAACCAACTAAATAACCATACATTCTACTAACATGGGATACTTACATGCTTATAAAGCTAGAAACTGTAGGTATGTCTATACTTGAACAATTCACGTTTAAATCTATTATTTAAAGACAAATGTCATTTTATACTAATTTACCTTAAGCAATAATTTTTTTTGAAAAGATTTTCCTTAAGACCTCGTTGTATCGTAGCGATATAGCAAGGAGTCTTACAATCAGGAGTCTCTCGATAGAGCAAGGAGTCTTACAATCAGGAGTCTCTCGATAGAGCAAGGAGTCTTACAATCAGGAGTCTCTCGATAGAGCAAGGAGTCTCACAATCAGGAATCACGTTCATATCACACAGGTGGCTGACTTTTTCGTTTTCTTAAAAACACTTAGAAAAAATAAGTTGAATAACTTTAAATAAAAATGTTGGATTTATTTCAAATTTGGAATTGAAAATGCTATTTTTATTTAATGAGTCGTATTATAAATGTAAAATAAGATTAAAGTCATCCTTTTTTGTATAATAAAATACAAAATGATCAATTGTCAATAGATATATAACGTCTCAGTAGTTAAAAACCTCTCTACATTTTTTTTGTTATTGCCTTATTTAAATAAAGGATTGTAACTTTTATTTAAATAAAGGACTGTAACTTCAATTTATGGGACACCCTGTGTCGTATACTAAAAAATGTAACCCTTTCAAATTAATATTTTCGACAAATAAAAACACCCAAATTGGAAATCCCTAGGACCACTTTATGAAACGTTTCTGTAATAAGGTATATATCATTAAATGCAATAAAAGCAGTAGTTAAAAATAGGCACCAACTCAAATCTAACATTAATTTTTACTTTTTAAAATATGTTTCTTTATTGATTTAAAATTCAATAATATATCACATTATTCTTTATGACAAAGCAACAATCAGTAAATTGAATATAAAATAGTAAAAAATAATATTTGGACATTCCTGTAAAACATGGGAGGAAAATAATATTTAGACGTTACTGTATAAATTACCGTAGAGGAAAACCCAATTTACTTAGTCCTGTTTAAAAAAATTAAGTTTCAAAATTAACATTTTGTTGAATACACATTAAATGGACAAAGATAAATTGTAAGCGTGAACTAAGATCATGGCATACAGGAGAAGAGGAGGGACGGGTGTCGCTTGGTGGGTAAATTAAACAGATAATTCATTTAACCCTACTTTAGGGATTGGTTTTCTTAAGAGGTAAGTTTCTTAATGCTATTTTTCATTTTTCCCTAGTGAGGGGACTGGTTAGTTGTTAAAAACATGATTATGGGGAATCCTCAAAGTGCTAATTTTTTGTTTCTTAAAAAGAACAACCTGTTCGTGTAAGACGAAAAACCTGCGGTAATAAATGTGGAATTTTTTTATAGTTAGGCAAATTTGGATCTCCCATTTACTTACCTTCAGCTTGAAAATTTAAGATAATCGTGACAAGATGGATGATATTTCATAGTCTCTGGTGTTGAAATTTCAAAAGAGAAATAATATAACTACAAGTTTTTATATTCACATTCTGCTTATAATTTTGTGTAGTAGTTAACATTTAATAACATTTGATCAGACTAACTCTACTTATAATGACACACAGACAGACAGACACTATGCTTCAACTTAAGTCTTGTCACAGCATGGATGTAGGTTATTGATTATGATAACTATTATGCTAACTTACTATGTACGCAGTACATGTTACACGTTGCTAAACTCCCTGGTCACTTAACAAAGTCACTATCCACCACATATACTTTCATCTTTGTCTGTGTTGATTGAGAAATTGATTATTGAAATTGAGCTTAGAATAATTCCCTCAATTTTATAAAAATCGGTAGTTATGATTTTTGTGCGAACAAGTGATGTACGTCCATGTAAAGACCGCATTATAATTTATACCCAATTTACTGTAGTTGAAAAACCAATTTACAACTTAGTTTATATACAATTTTTAAAACGTTTTGAACTTGTATTTTTGGCGATATAAATTCACTAGTTTGTCACAAACACAGATAAACAGTGACTGTCTGGTCTTGCATCAAATAGGAAGTACATGGGACGAGGAAACTTTCTGTCGTTAAAAACATTACGGCGGAGAGAAGAATAGCAAATTGGCAACGAATTGAGTTACAGGAAACAACTTTACTAACGTTTTTGTTTCGTACTTTTAATGAAAGAGAAAAGTTTTAGTATTAAGATAAAATAAGCTGTACACAAACATAACATAAACATTTCACGCCCATCCTTCTACCCAAACAATATTCATTTTTATTTTGTCTAAAAACCAGTTTGAAAGTCAAAATAAATGGTGACAAAAAACATTAAACAAACTTTCTAATTCACCTATCTCCATAACTAATAGTAGTCACCACAAATGTCAGTTGGATATTTCATGAGGTGAGTAACAGAGCGTTCTCTTTGACTTTGGTTTTGCTAGTTCTGTTCCGCTGCTGCAAATTGATAACAGTTTGTTCAAGATTTCTCCTTGCTTTTTTCCCTCTTGCCACTTTTGATAATGACTTATTTACTGAGGCTCTGATTCAGTTGATTGCAATTTTCCTTAGTTCAACCCATCTTTCTCCAGTTCCACCTTGTTAGTTGCAACTATACCTTGCTTTTCCGGCGATCTCTCTATTAAACCACTTTTTCGAAAAGGGTTTTCCTCTGTTTTCTTAGAAACACTCGTAGCATTATGTGACAAGGGACCCGAGCGGTCCAATCCCTGTTCACTGCGGTAGTTGGCTAACGACGACGTGGGGCCCGCTTTATCACCCCTATCCGCCGCCGGCACTGGGGATCCGACCCCCCTGAACCGTAATTAATTCCTCCTGTTTACCACTCTTGTTTGGTTTATTTTCGGGGTTCCTTCCCCTATCTGGTTTTTGTCCACCGTGGGTATTTTATTTCCCCAGTACCCTCCAACCAAGGTTGGCGAGCGTCCCCATCGCCAGGGGGGCTCCCGATAGCAGATCCAGCAACAGCCACGTCCTTCTAAAACTTGATTGAACGAATAAATCCTGTATACAGACTGATTTTTGAAAACATAACACCTCTATTATTAAAAAAAAAGAAGGACATAGATATGAATAATATCTTCTCGTTTTAGTTATTCACCTTTAGGGGGAATTTTAGAATACCTATCTTATAAATAAAAAAAAACCTTCCTCCTTCCACCACCTCTATCTCAAAAAATGTGTACTCGACTCTAATGGCTTGTAATAAATCAAATTGAAACTATTTAAAAACCGTGAAATTCTCTAATGATTCTAAACCCTCCTACTGATTCTCTTATTAGTGTATTTTTGTCTGCAGTCAAAGAAGTAGTAGAGGTGTTTCGTTCCATAAATATGAGAAAATGGAGAATTAAAGGACGATCAAGAAAAATGGGTTGACGATTTGGGGATGTAGAGGAGATGAGAGAGACAGAGACGACTTGCGAATGGAGAATTGAAAAGACGAAGATATAAAATGGAAACTACAGTGGGTTGTAAAACATAAATAGTTTGTCTAATATTCTCTCAAAACATAGCAATAACTTATTTTTTATCAAACAGTTCGCTGTAACTCCTCTGCATTATTTGAAAACCCAACCTGCTGCGTAATATTTGTTATGTAACCATAGTGACATGTTACACATTGCGGGTGATGCAGTGGTGGCACCGTTAGAGGTTAGAAACCACTGCTTAATTGAAATTATTGGTTTTTACTCATTCCATTCCATTAGAAATGAAAACCTCATAAAAATCGATACAGCGGTGTTTGAGTAATAAGCTTACATATAGACATGTTATTTTTATATGTAAAAATTAATTATTTACTAGTAACAGGAAATCTATGCAACAGCTGTTTAATCAACTTACCCTACTGGTCTATCAATACAATCATTTCCTACAAAGTCCAAGAGATTAACTTTTGGATATTGCAATTAGGAGATCTGCTTCTAAACGTATAAACAGTGCTGGGTAAGTACCATGATGGATTCCATCAATTTGTTTTAAACCGCGACATTTCTCCATACCTACCTATATTTGTTTTGAAACTTGTTGCACATTGCGTCTGTTGTAGTGGTAGCACAGTTTGAGGTTAAATGCCACTTGTTAATTGAGATTATTGGTTTACACTGAATCACTCTAATATATTTTGAATCGTAAATAAGAGCTTTGATTTATTACTGATGTGAACAGGTTTCTAGATACAGGAAAAATTAAAATCTCATAAATAAAGAATGCTAAAAAGGTAAAGAAAATGATCCAATTGATATTTTTTTCATTCTTTAAATTCAAAAATTAATATTTTGCACAAGGAACCTTGTTAATATTCTTTATTACATTCATTGTACATTGTATTATTTGTACCAACTTTTGTGAAAAATAACAACAAAGCGAATGCTACAGAGAAAAAAAAAGGTTTAAATCACAAAACTTCATCTGGTGAACAAACACGTTTAAAACATTTAAAAACGTAACATTTTAAATTCTGATCAGTGAACGTCAAGCAATTTGTTAAAATAAATTAAATCAAAGTTTTCATAAAATTCTTCCTATTTGTAAGCAACACCTCATTTTCAAAACATTAAATACCGGTTGTTCAAAAGTCTGAACATCTTGGATAATTCGTTTGTGAATAAACATAGGGTTTTGTCCTTAATCCCTATGATCCAAAATCCCTTAATCCAAAACTTAGAAATCAATTAAAATGTAATCCATTTTTTAATAGCGTTTGAATTGTTTATCAAACAAAAACTGCTTTTAGAATTTATATCGTACGCTAAATAAAATTGTATTTTTCGTACAAAAAACTATAATTTATAATTTCGCAATGAAATATAATTTTAAATCTAATTAATTTTGTTTCAGATTTTTAGGTCATGCAGTATCCAAGTTAAGAGAGGGGGGAGGTATGATCTGACACTTTAAATTTGTTCTAGCGCCAACATATTAATTTATTTATCAAATAAACATACATATTCGTAATCAGAATAATTTCTAATTTGATTTAATATTTCACAAATAATATTCCTAAAAACAAAATTTTTCAATTGTATAGTTTCTGCCCTTTAACTATCCCAAAGTTATTTTTTTGTTACCGTTTTATTTTTCTTATATGTGGGACAATATAAAGAATATAACTTCTAAGTTTGTAATATATATGATTTATCGTCTTGTCTGTGTAGACTGGTTGCGACATACAGACAGAAGGACAGACAAACTCCTGAAATTTACGTAATCTATAAAGGTATTATTTGTACAGAACACAGGTTTACATTTCATGTTTTATTTTCATAACATATTTTCATTCTTCTAAATTACAACTGTCATTTTCAGAACTGTATGTTGACATTACGTCAAATTTTAAATCAAATACTTAGTTTTGGATTTTTTTAAAAAATATGACATTGCTGTCATTTCCTTTACTAACACGTCATTTGTGATACATTTATTTTAAAATCGTACACAGTGTAAATTTATTGCAAATAAATTTCCCCCAGAATGTTTTGACAATATATTATAGTATTTATAATTTTTTAAATGTATTCATTTCAATTTTCTATTTATGGAATTGGAAATACATAAATATTTCTAGCGGCTAAAGAAATGCAAATATTGGAACCTGGCAAGATGATTATTGTAGCAAATTATACACCACAAAAAAAATATTTTCCCTTAAAAGTTACAAAAATAAATCTTACACAAACTTTCTAAAACCAACTATTTCAAAACGAAATAAAGACGTACCAAAATTATTCGTCTGCAAAAATAGTTGTTAATTAAAATGCAGAGTGCATCATCACAAAGGGGTAATATAACACGTCAATACATTAGTATTATGTGTTACGAGGTACAACTATAAACCTGTATATCACCACCTAGAGTTCCAACCAGAGATACATGACTCACTCTAGACCACAGATACACCTGCAAGGCAATCAATCTACGTGACTTTGTAACAATCTGTGGTTTTGTAATCTTGTTGCTACATAGCTCCTTGTAATTTTAAATGCATTCAATTCATAGTTCTTGTAAACTCAACTTAGTACATAACAATATTACCACAGCTACTGTACACTTGAACATAACACTCCAGAAAAAATAACAGATGTTAAATGATGTACAGGTGGCTTGTTTCTTACATTAACCATTTATTAGGATGACAGTCGTAGTACATTTATGATGCATCATTATTATAAACCATTGAATGCTGACAGGGTTGAAAACCACTGGTTGGCCTCGGTGAAAGGTGATCTATTTAGAAGCTAAAATAACAGTCTAGGTTGATGCATATACAGGGTGATTGAAACAGCTGTTTTATACGATAAGTACAAAAGTTAAAAATAAACTTTAAAAGGTAACCCCAGGATTGTTTTAGTTATAAGTAGAGATATAACCAAATTGTTTGCATCATCCTCTCTGATTTGTGTTCGGCGATAGTTCATAATCATTTCATCACTTTCACTACGTTTTCATCGGTTGTTGATGTGCTGGGGCGTCCAGGACACTCGTCATCTTCAACCTCTTCACGGCCTTCTTGGAAACGCACCATTTGTAAACCCTTGTCTCATAGGAGACTCACCAAAAGCAATATTTAACATTTCTAAACTTTGCTCATTTATTCCATTCGTATAAAAAAAATTAATGCAAATTTTCTGATCCAATTTTTAAAGAAAGGTATAATAGCCGATCGTACCTAAACATGAAACTTTTGACAGATGACAACAGACTAAATATCCTATATGGGTAACAATGAACAGATACTTTTCCTACATGTTTACCAACATAACAATTAAATAATCACGCAAATCTGACGAATACACTCTGCGAAATTCAAAAATTCCCGTTACATTTTGAACAAACCTTTTTTAAAATTTTTCCTAAAAGAATCAGACCTCAATTATTTTAACTTTGAATTCACATACGGAAGCAATATTTTCATTTCATTGACCTATAGATCTGAACTGGTTGGTCTACACTGTTCACTGAAGAGAAAAAACACTTGTCAAAGTTTTTAATAATGTTCTGTGTAAAGTGTTACAGCAAGCAAGGACTTCAGAATCGAGTGGAAAGGTTCAAGTCCACTTGTGGTTATGTCGGAGGTACAAGTGGGAACATTTATTTGTTTTACTTTGTGTGAGAGTATATAGAGTGTGTGACAAGTCAGGTACATTGTGTTTTACGATCGGTAAGCGTATTAGGAGTGTCATATACTCATTTAAATTTTTTGTATTTTTATGAGACTTGCAGATACATTTTTCGGAATCCTTAAAAGTACATACAGGTTGTACAAAAGTCCCGAATATAGTATTGCAATATCTCAGCTTATAGTTGGCGTAGGAAAGTGATAGACACGTCAATGGAAAGCTCTTGACTTGGGGCTATCTACAGGTTGTGATGAAACTCAGGTTCCATATACAGGGTTGTACAAAATTCCCGCATATATTACATTATCTTAGCTTCTAGTTGGCGTAGGAATGTGATAGACAAATCAATAGTAAGCTCTTGATTGGGGTTATCTTAGAGGGTGTTTGAAAACTCAGGTTCCATATACAGGGTGGTAAATAATTGGTATTTTCTCTCTCTTTTTTTAAAAATGTAAGCATTTCATTGTTCCCCCCTCAATTCCCCCTAAAAGTCCCTTTGTTTTAGTAAAAATAGAATCTTTTTTTACTTAGATACTAAGTTATGAGAAATCAAATTTCACAATCTTATTTCATTATTACTCGTTCATAACACGAGAAAAACATTTTATATGACAATTTTTGGAGGTGATGTTTCTTTAGAACAGACATTTTTGGTTTACCGCTTTTAAGTTTATCATCAGCATTTTCGGTTTCATGAAAGTTACGAACAAACCTTGACACAGTTGATTGGGGCATAGGATCCCTGTCTTGACAGAGTTGCTTAAACTTGTCACACTTCTTACTGGTTATAAGATCATCATACAGTCAACTTAGATTCCAATAGATTGTAACAATTTTTTCCCAATGTAGATCTTAAGGACAAAATCGAAATATATTGGTTTTCACTTATTTAAAAAATGACTATTTTGAGGTTATATTCCAAATCATGACTTATGAAAGACGTAATCTATTCAAATTGTTTTCACTAAAATTTTTCCATAAATGTAAAAATCTATGACTAAAATCAGAGAGACAAATAACATACAAATGAAAATTGAGTTTCAGAAATATAATTGGTAAAAAAATCGCCGATTTACAACATAAGTGAAGGAACTTAAATCAAAATTTTAATATATAAATATATATTTTTAAATTTTTGTATAAATCTTAGATTGCCTTCATTTAAATTTATTTTATTATTAACTAAGCTGAATTCGTTTTCCCAATTGGTGGCGAATAATTTTGGTTTCGTTAGTATTTTATTCTCTGTATTTGCGAAAAAGTTTGTGCAAAGTTTATTGTTTCTTAACTCAATTTCTTTTCAGTTTATAAAATGTTTTTAAGGACAGTAAATTTACGTTGTAAGTAATTTAATTGCATGGTTCCTTGTAGCTCTTATTTCATGCAAGACCACACAGGAACTAACTTTTGTATTTATGACGGACTAATGTATTTATATCACCGAAAATACAAGAAAAACTTTTTCATAAATTTACAAAAATAATTTACGTGAAATGTTTCAGAGAGGCGAATGTTGTAAATTAAAAAAAAAATATAATTACGTCACTACATTTGTCTCTGTCTATTATAATACTTTTATGAGCACACGGTGGCGATCTTAAAGATTAAAATCAAACCCAATACAACAATTTAATAAAACAAACTTTTATATCCTGATGTATATTTCAGTAACATAGTTACCATCCTCAGAGGTTGAGTATTGCACAAATACTGTGTAAACACAAACACAAAAACACAGTGTTTGTGCAATACTCAACCTCTGAGGATGGTAACTATGTTACTGAAATGTACATCAGAAAATAAAAGTTTGTTTTACTGAAATTGTGGTATTTGGTTTGATTTTAATCTGTCTATTATGTTTTCTTTGTTTTCAACAAAAATCTCATTAAAAACGGTTTTTTACTAAATATTGTATTAAAAACAATAATTGTCAGACATTATTTGATGAAAACAGTGTCGTACCTTTTCCTTTCAACCGTAATAAGATGAAAAATAAAACTAAAAATTAAAAAAAATAATTTAAAGTTTATGTTGACAATTTTGTATGAACTACTTTAAACAAATTCATTTGTAATTTGAGATAAAAATTTAACTTTTTGTTTTAATTTTATTTTACATTCAATGATAAATGTAAATCTACAAATTAAATCAGTCTTTAAAGAAAATTAAATTTCAATTTAAAATGTTGAATGAAGATGGTTTCATTTGTTATTACCAAAAGTAAATTTCAAAATTTGCTTTTCTTGGCTTAGAATCAAAGAGATTAAAGAATAGATTGTTTTAAATTACCTAACCTCTGGTTTTAACAGTGATCGGAAAAACTAAAATTTAGTTCTTTTGGAGTCAAATTAAAAAACAAACAAACTGTGTTTCATTCTAGAGGATAATATATATATATATATATATATATATATAAAAGCAGTTCAGTTAGTAAGATCGACCGTAAAACTGTTAACAAGTGTTAAGATGTCCGGGTAAATTTTTATTTGATTTTATACAGAAATAAACTACCACTGAGCTGATATGATAGTACTTTGCTGACAGGAATAAAACTCTCAGTGTGAATATATAGAATTTTGTTAAACAACGTATTGAAAGAATAAAAAATTATTTTGGAAAGTCTTCCAGATCAGAAAATCCTTTTTTATTAAAATTTTTAATTGTTTGGTGAAAACTACTTAAAAAAATATATGCTTATCTAAATTTTCTGTATTTAAATCTAAAAGATTTGTCTAAGCTACTAAAATCCAAAACTCTTACTAGGTTTGTAAAGTAAACATAATTTAACTAGAGAAGACAATCGACTCAAAACTGTCGCCATTGCAAAACATTATTTCGTATTTACAAGAAACAAATACATTAAGAGTAACAAATTTAAGACATTATTTTCCCCAACAAGAAATCATTTCAAAAACACAAAGTTTAAACGACTAATTCGTCATGCTCGGTAGCAATCATTGCAGAAACTGCAAGGAAACCTACTGAAGTACCCTAGAGAAGAACTTTAAAGAGAACGGAAATGTATAACCAATAAACCTTCAAAACGTCGTCTTGCAGTGGAAATTAATATTTCTCATTATAGATTAAGAAACGTGCACAATTTTTATTCAATATATTAAATTAAATAAATATACATTTCGTTTTAAAATGAGTAGTATTCATGCGTAGTAATCCAAACATACAGAAACTGTTCTTACACTATTACTAAAGTTAAATAGCACATCTTATATATACATACATATAAATATATATAATGCTGTATGGTGGATAGATTAAATAAAACATTGTTCAGTGACCAGGGAGTTCAGCAACGTGTAACATGTACTTCGTGCATGGTCGCTCAACAATTGCAATTATCATAATCAATAAACTACATCAAAGCTAGTCAAAGACTGTAAAATACAGGGAGTACAACGAGAGAGGTTGTGTACTTTGACTTTGGAAGCTTCAGTGTCTGTCCATATTTCGTGGTGATATGATTTCAACAAACGATTTTAACGAAACATAGACAAATATATTTATTAGGATTAATAAAGAAACTATTTCCAGCATCCGCGTGGGCGTAGCCTTCTCGACTGCGATCAGCAATGAATCCTTTTGTAAAATATATATGGAGGCCTGAATGTAACCCAAACAGAATTCCTCCTATATCCTTTCTAAACTTCAAACAAAGCCTATTAAATTATTATTCTTTCACAGGTTTCTCCAAATGTTCTAAATTTCCGTCGTCTGTTTTTTTTTTCAAATGAGTAGAACTAATTAAATCGCATTACCAATCCTGTTATTTTTAAACAGTACACCACCTAACAAAGTCCAGTATCAGATATATTTCTGGTCGGAAGTCTTCTCTGTCTGAAGATGTCTTCCGAGTAAAGACATTATCCTTGAAAACTCACACAGAAGGAGTAATCCATGTGTTTTAAACTTCCAACCATTTTCGAACATTCACAACCCTTACGTCATAAACAAATAAACAAAACCAGTTGTTTTTATTATTGTTGTAAGAACATGCTTTGTAACAATATAAACACATGTTTAGTTCTACGTATGTCGTATGTATATTAAAAATGTGATCTCCATTGGTTGTTTGTATAACAGCCATACAATATTAACTTCACGTGAATTTCACCACTGCGATAATTTGTTTGTTCTACGTGACCAGTTTTTCTTCTTACAACACAAAGTTATAAAGATCCCCACAATTGTATCTTCAACAACCCTCTTCACCATTTCACAAAAGCAATGTTTAAACAACTTTTGTTCTTTAAAACAATTCATGAATTAATTAAAGAACCTTGAAACTTGCCGTTTAAGAAAACCAACCCCCTAACCTAGAGTTAAATTGAATTATCTTTTTAATTTAACACTAAATCCTCCCCTATGTCTGTCGTGTCGTCAACTGGGTTTACACTTATAATTTATCTTCGTCCACTCAACGTATATTCAACAAGACATAAATTTAATTTTTGTTGAAAACAAAACTAAGTAAATTAGTGTTTCTCTACGTTAAGTTGTATAGGGGTGTACAGAGATAAATGTCATCCCGTGTTATACAAGGTTGTCCAAATACTCTCTCCTGCCATTTTGTGTTATTTGTTTACACTGAGAAAAAGAGGATTAATTTCTCATTCCACCTTTCAATCCATTCTTCCTATCTACCCTGGAGGTTTAACTCAAACAGCGTTTTGTGGCTTTGAACTGGTTTGTTTCAACTGTGACATACGATTATCAGGTATAAATAAGTTGGGAGAAAAAATGGGTTTAAATATTGTTTTATTCTGTTGTGGAATCCATGCTACAGAATGCAACAAACTCAGTATAGGCAGGATTTTAGTTGATAAGATAATCATTATTTGTGAAGCGTAGGGAGACATCATTTTGGGTTTAAAAATCTACCTATTGAATTTATTATACAAACCAGTTCGTTTCGTTTGTTTTTAGGGGTTATATTTGAATATATTTTTATGAAACTTCTTTGGGAACGGAGTTTTCTTTGTTAGGGGAAAATTATATTGCAAATTTTTGTCTCACTCTCTATATATACATATAAGTTACGTAGTTGAATTTAGCTTAGTAGTAAGTTAGTTCCTAGTATATCATTGTATTTAGCATAGTAAGCAAAACCATTGTTTTATACCTAGGGCATTAGAATGTCAGTGTTCAGATGCTCATACAACGACACACATCTCAATGTATATGAGAAGCTATTATAATTATATAATGAAGGTTGTAGTAAATAAAGTAGATTGTGTTTTAAATAAACTAAAGTTGTTTTTTTAAAAACCCAATCGTTACATCAAAAGATATAACTGGCACAGTCGGTGGGAGGTACTTCAGGAAATTAACGTATATAATTTTCTTCAGTTTTAACTGTTCGTGAGGTACCGAAACGAAACTTCAAGAAAGAAGAAAGAAGAGAGCATTTCGCTACCAAGAAGAAAGAAGAAGACGGCAATTAGTGAAAATTGTGAAAGTTTCATGTGTATTGTTATCAGTGTACAATGAGCAAAGTATTTTGGATTCTGTGAGTAAATTGCATACATTAAATATTATTGAGACATAGTATATTATTGTTTAAAATATTGAAAGCATATCAATATTAATAATTCCATAATAATTGTAGATAAGAAATAGGTTTAACTTAGATTAGCTGTAAGTAGGATACTACATTATATTTTATTTAGAAATTTAATTTTAAATAATCCTTGTTGCAATGGCTACACCAACATTGAAAAAGGAGTATTTAGATATGATTCCCGAGTTCACTGGGGAACCAACTATGCTAAATAGATTCATTACAATACGTGACAAAGTAGTAACTAAATTTTTTGTTGCAGACAACCCAGAAGACTTCCAAAACGAGTACTTGTTTTCTTCAATTTTAGCTAAAATAAGGGGTAGAACCTTAGAACTTGTAGTTAGTTCAAACAGTTACGCATGGTTAGATGTTAGGAAAACTTTACTTTCTAGCTATCTTGACAAACGAGATTGTTTCACCCTAAACCTAGAGATGTCTGAGCTAAAACAAGAAAATGGAGAAACTCCATTTAGTTTTTATGATAGGATACAAAAATTGTTGAACCTACAAGTAGCTTTCTTTATGAATAAGGAACCAGCCAGCCAAGAAATTTTGTGTAGTTATGTACAAAAGTTAGCTCTAAGAGTTTTATTAAGGGGACTTAATGAACCTTGGGGTCTCTAATGAGAACAAAGAATCCCACAACCCTTGGAGAAGCTTTAGGTATGTTGACCAATGATTTTCAATTTAGAGGTAACATATATTTTCAGACTAACAGACCGCATATCGTTCCTAAAACACAGCATATGATGGTTCGTAAACCACAGCCAAATATACAAAACTTCCAAAATAATTATCGACACCCTCAACCTAATTTTAATCCTTATCATAAACAACCTTATACGGGTAATTCATCTCAAAGACCAATTCAAAATCATCCTAATCATAAACCTAACCACCAACACTACCAACCTACACCAATGAGCATATCTACAAAACAAACGGGAAACACGATAAGACAAAATAAACTCTATCAGATCACCGGAAAGCAAGAAATCAATGACTATTCAATGTATCAATTAACTGAACAAATGCCTAACATGACCTTGTCCGAACAAAACGTGACAAATTTTGAAGACACAGAAGACGAAATCAATAATTATCAAGATGGTTATAATTTCGAAGTCGTTAATGAAGAAGACAACGCTTCTAACACAGCCGAAAATAACCATTTTTTAGGAATTACGCCAATAGAAAAAGATTTGCCATAATGAATATTGACAATGACACCAATGAACTGCCCTATATTTACGAAACAAAAACAAATTTCAAAATTTTAATAGACACAGGAAGCACTAGATCTTTTATTAGGAAAAATTTAGCGTTTGAACTCTTTGAAAACACAATAAAACAGGAGCCATTCGAAATCTCAACAGCACACGGTGTTTCTAACGAAAAATTTTTCATAGAGATTTTGATGTATTACTAGGTCTTGAAAATATGAAAGAATTAAAAATAAACATAGACTTTGTGAAAAATCAATTAAAATTTTGTGATAAAATTCTGCCTATATTATATTTTAACACAGAACGACCAAATGCTGAAACGCTACCAAACCAAATATTGACCAATCCATCAAATTAAACCACCTAATTAAAGCAAGAAACAAACAAATAATTTAAATAATGGAGAAGGAGTATTAACCTATAAACACAATAATGGATTTGAAATAACTCAGTGTGTAGTAAAAGTCGTAAACGGGGAAGCCTATTGTCCTATAATTAACAACACCATTACAGATAAATATTTGAAAATTGAACCTATAGCAATAGAACCATTTGAAAATTATAAAATTATTAGCTGTGAAGAAATAAAAAACATCCCTAATTTTACATGATTAACCACAAAAATAATAAATTTGATATTACTAAAGTTAGAATGGACCATATGAATTCTGAAAAAAAGGAAACAATAACTAAATTAATTGAAGAATTTGCTGACACATTTCATATCGAAAATAATGACTTGACATTTACCAACCAAATTAAACATGTTATCAGAACTACAGCCTGTCTATTCTAAAAATTACAGATAACCGGAAATTTACCGTACGGAAGTCGACAAACAAATAAAAGACATGCTTCAGCAAAAAAAAATACGACCCTCTAATTCACCATGGAATTCACCCGTGTGGATTGTGCCAAAAAAAGTGGACGCATCAAATAAGCAGAAATTTAGGTTAGGTTAGGTTAGGTTTTAGGTTGGAATACAATTCCCCTACAATTTCTCATTTAGGCAACCCGCAAGTAGGGCTGTTAGAGTAGAAGTATCGCTGGGAAAAAAGGGAGATGGTGAAAGGATTTCACCACAAACAATTCTATATTTAATTGATTTCTGTTTATTAAAGTCCGTAAGTAAAACCAAAGACCCTTATAATTTCATGAACGCGTCTGTCTGTACAGTTTAAACTGCCGCAAGACTTATAATAACTGTCCCTATATATCTACGAAGTCATGTAGTTTTAGCACATACTTAAACCTCTTATTTTTAATATTTATAAATATCATTTAGAATGGTAAATATATCAAAATTGGTTAAAAATTACAATATGAAAGTTTATGAAATAAATTAGTATACCAAGCAGCAATGAAACACAAAATTATTTTTCACAAGTATTTTAAAAAAAATTATAAATGAATTCAGATTTGTTAACATTATTTTTAGATTTTCTAAATTCGTTGCCAATAATTGTTATTATCACTGTTTGGATAAAAACTAATTTGTACGATAGAAAATTACTTCTTAAGTAGGATTTAAACCACGGCTTTGTTATTACTCTTTATTGGAAAAAACGTTTTTGAAATCATGTCTATTAAAACTGTCACTTTTTAACAACATTAGAAAAGTCAGCATGTGTATTTACATCCTTATTTATAGTTCAACACTAGAAACACATTCTATGTAAAACTGTATACTGTGTTTACAGTATAACTGTGAACTGTGAACTGTGAATTGTGACATGTGAACTGTGAACTGGCAACTCTGAACTGTGAACTGTAAACTGTAAACTGTGATGTGTGAACTGTGAACTGGCAACTGTGAACTTTAAACTGTAAACTGTAAACTGTGAACTGTGAACTATGAACTATGAACTGTGAACTGTGAACATGTCATAATACCAAGTTTGGTTTTACAAATTTATACCAAATTATCCGTGACTTGACTAGTTACAACTGTTGAACTTTGCAATACTTCTACAGTCAGATTCGCTAAACATTTTCTGTATTAGAGCTCGTTTAATACAACGTTTCATTAAAATCACTTTAGATGACACAAGTTATCCAAACAGACGTAAAACTTTCAAAGTCAAGGAAGATAATCTCCCTCACTACGCTCCTACTAAAGTATAATCTCCTCCATCTACCATACATTAAAGTCTTTGACACAGTTTCGATGTAGTTTATTGGTTATGATAATTGCAATTTATAAATTGAGTGACCTTGCACGAAGTACATGTTACACGTTGCTAAATCCCCTGGTCAATTAAGAAGGGTTTAATTAGTCTATCCAACACACAACCTTTGATATCTAAGACGTGCAATTAACTTTAGGAACGGAATAGATAACAGTTTGTGCACGATTAAAATTTCTACGCATGCGTAGAATATATCAACTTAAATATATTCATAAAATTCGCACTTAATAACCCAGAAACACTTGTTTACACAGTAAGAAACAGTTTAAATGACTAAGTCGTCATCTTCAGGTGACAATGTCAGTTGTAATCTTTCTCTATAAGGTGGTTGCCTAATTTAACTTAGTGGATGTGATTTTGAGGTTCAAACTGAGCATGTTGACAACTTGTGTTAAAATTAGAGATTGTTTCTTTACTAGTGAAAGGTTGTAATTACTCTACTCAACACACAGTCTTTGATCTCAATACAAGTATATTTACGTTTAGAATTATTGCGCATGCGTATAATTTGGTGACACATTATACAAAACAGGAAAAAAAACTTGTGGTTGTATCCAAACAAAATTAGTTGGAAGACACTAAGTTGTCATCTGGGTTGTGACAGTTTTCTGTAAGGTTCTTGTCTAAAGGTACTTCAGTGGGTACTTTTTGTCGTAGTTTATTTACTACTGAGGATGGCAACTTAGTTGTTGAAATTGTGTCTTGTGGAAAATAGTGTTTTTAAATTTAATCTTGTTTACTGAAATCATTCATTACTGTTCAAATGAAATAACATTTTATAATGGAAACCGATTTTAGTAGATTTCGTGCTATAAAGGTTTGTTAATTTTCCGTTTTTTAAAAACCCATTGAGTGTTGGATTTAATCGCTTAGTATTTTAGAAATAAAAGGTGAAAAAATGGGTTAGTATATTTTTTTAAGTCGAGTTTACAAAAAATGTACAATTTAAATTAAAAAAGAGTTTTTTCTTATTGAAAACAGCGTTCAATAACACCAATAAATATAATTTTAAGAAATATGCACATTTTAAAAGTTTTCAAATAATTAGTTAACAATCTTGTAGTATATAATTAGGAACCACATTCCCAAACTATGAACCAAGATTGCTAATTTTATACATTTAATGTACTTTACAAAACTTTTTGTTATCCAAAATATCTAAATGTTACTGAAGAAACATCTGAATTCTTGGTATAAATGTAGACAACTATCAATGCAGACTGTATTATCACTACAGAGAAACTGTAAAACATACTGTTAAAGTTTTTAAAATTAATATTATTATTTTTAATTTCCAGGACTACAACTAAGTACAGACTTATCTAGTAGTTATAACTTAAATAAGAGATCACGGTGTTTCAGAAGTTCATTCCATTGAATGTTCTGATATTATCATCTTAACAAACACTAAACCAAATCAAGAGGTTTAGTTCTACACAGTCTTCGTACTGTATTCCTATGCGCTATCATCTGCTGCACACTAGCATTAGTATGTTTTTAGAGTCTTTTTTCGTGCTTCTCTGCCACAGCTTTGATTTCTTCAACAATCGTATTCACTTTAAGATCTCTGTGAATATATTCATTGCGTACGTACCAAGGCGCATTTACTATTATTCGAAGTATTTTATTTTGAAACAATTGAATTTTGTTCATATTACTTTTCTTAGCAATCCCCACATTTGCAGTCCATAGCTCCACACCGGCTTAAGTACTTGCTTATATAACAGTACTTTATTTCTCGTGCTTAATCCTGCTTTGTATCTAAATAGCGCTTACATGTTCTCGAATTTAAGCTCGAGCTCCTTTCTTTTCTTTGTGACGTGTGCTTTCCAGTTCAGCTTTGAATCCAAATTCATTCCCAAATATTTTACTTCATTTTTGTATGGAACTGTTAAAGTGTAGGTATTCAAGTGGAAGAGAACCGACAGTCCTCCAGGAGATTCTAGCAAAGCAGGTTCCTAATCATTAGAATGAAAAAGATATCTATTGTCCAAGTGGTAAAACCTTATTCCCTTATAAACAGTATAAAAAAACCACTTATACGGCGAAAAAGATAATTCCCAAAGCACTGTACATTTTCTTAACCACTTAAAACGTCGAAAGTTATCGAAAAGCCAACAACAAAATCCTTATTGAAATAAAAAATTACTTTATTGCATAATTTGAAAGTCAAAACAAGTTTTAAAATGAAAATATTTGATAAGCTTACTTGTGTCCCCGTTATTTTTGAACAAATATAGGTGAAATAAATTACAACGAACATCTATGTTGCAGCACCGTTAAGACAAAGCTTAAATGATTTAGAGATTCAGGAAAACCCAGAACACAGGATGTACATTAGTACATCAGTGTGAGAAAGCAGCAAAACGATGTGGGGCGTTATTACGGTGTTTACAAGATCTCAGTTCTGACAACCTTACGTTTTATTTTAGACAGATCAGGAATGGAATATTTAATGATTGGATGTTATCAATTAATTGAGCTTAAAGTAATGTTTTCCCTCTTGTTTATACATAAATATCAGGTAGCGTTGACAATTTTAAATTTGTGGCTCTCAGGGTCTCATATATAGTGAGCACTGGCTTGGCTATCAAGAGGAAACCTAGCTGGAGTTTTGGGTTAGAAAACACTCTTTTATCTTCATCAGATCTCTCTTCATTTTTTAAAAACTTCTGACCCTCGTGCTGATACAAAATACGAGTGTTTATTTTGTATTCTTTTCTTACTTGTATTTAAAAATGATGATGACCGAAAGGAATTTCACTTTTTAAAAAATAAAAATTTGATTGCTACAAATTATCGTCAGTATGTATATGAACAAATTCCTAAGAACTGATTATTATATTAGCGTCAAATAACAAAGATCTCTAAATATTTATATTTATCGTACATCAATAAACGCTGGCAAAAATGTGCAAAAATTATAACATTTTAAAACTTCTCCGAAAGCGATTTGACACGTATCATTTATGATGGTTCCAATATTGACTTTGAAGTTATATGATCACACAATAACTCTATGCTATCTAACATCACCTTTAAACTTTTTCAATTTACTCTTTATTTACTCTTACAGTCTCTCTTGAAGTCTATACTCCGTCGTTTCTCCAACTCAAACATCAACTGCTATTGACAACTGTAATTGCTTTCATTTAAACTGATATTAATTATCTTTAGCATATTTTGTTTATTTTCAGGGAGGTCGAATTGAATCTTGTAATATTTACTAAAGGTAAATAAATACGTAGACTAGGATATTTCGTAATTAGGTTTGTTTCATCAGATGCCAATGATTTTATCTTTCTAATGATAATATATCTGACTGTTGTATCATTTCAAACTGTTTAGTTGATACATGTTACCCTAATAGTTGTTGGAAGGTAACATTGACTCACCCCAGAAGAAGAGGGTGTTGTATCTACCCCAGAGAGACAAATTTACGTAACGAATTACCCTCTTTCATTGCTGACTTAGTCTAAGGGTGTTCTACTCTTCAGTCTACCCTGTCCTCCTTTCGAAATTCATTCTCTCACTCTGGCATCTTCTGCTTTACTACAAGGTTTCTACGCTTACTTTACCTCAATGTATTGTATTTATCTCTTCTTTGTTCAATGAGTCAATTCATCGATAAATAATAAAGTATCATTTTCAAAAAACGTTTCAAACTCTTCCGGTAGGAGCCACAGTAGTTGGGAGCATCACCACCTCACAGAATACTACAACCAAACCCACTAGGGTTGTCAACTCCTACCTAAGTCCTTCTGTCCGAAGTTACTTCATGGATATAGACTTTAATGCAAGTGTAGCACTGTAAAGTATAAAAATCCAACGAAAGGCACCGGATAATAAGTATATAAGGTGGGTAAACAAACAAAATATTAGTTACTAATTAAACCCACGCTACTTTTGTGTAGAAAATGAAAGATTTTAGAATTGATTCCTGTATTTTCGTACCTAAGTTCATTAGAAATAAGGGTGTGCTTTAGAATTTTACTACGAAGGCTGTGGAACGTAGTTCTTTACTATTTTTAGTAATTCGGAGGGCAGACCCACTTTCAATAAACGGTAGTTGTGAAGTTTTCTGGGACGTTAAATTTACTTGCACAAAAAGTCAATTTTTCATATTTTATTTTTGGTTGTGTTAACTAAAAGATTTTTATTTATTTATTTTTCATAACTAATATGGGGTAAACTACAGTATTTCAGTTAAGGCAATCAGGATTAATAATAATTACTGTGTGCAATTACAATCATAACGTAAGGAACAAGTCTACCTTAAAGAATTTAATTTGTGTTATTTATCTCAGTGGAGTTTTGTTCAAGTATACAGTAGTTTTGGTATTATTTATAAGTGTGTATATAGAGAGTGTTCGAAATTACTCGACCAAAGTTCAAGAACTGATTGGGCAGGATAAAATGTACAAGAAACACCACATAATATATGGTGCTATATTGCTTAGTTTTTCGTCTATCCGCCATTTTGTTTTTTCACAAAAAAGTTATAAATTTGGAAATAGATCGGATATTGAGTTTAGATTTGGTACATGCATTTTTTATATACAGTTTTACAAGTGTATCTACTTAGCATATTTTAAAAATGGCTGCCGTTTAAAGTTTTTACCATCGAATATCTTGAAACACGTTAAATTTTGTAAATAAATTACAAGAGAGAAAACGAAAAAAATAAGTTCTTGGTAATTGTCTACAATACTCAAGATTAGGCTAAAATCAAAATATTTTTGAATTCTGACAGTTTTTAATAACAATAACAAAATCCATCCATCCTATTTAAATTTCATAGATTTCATAATTTTGTGTGTTGAGACAGTTACCAAGAAATTAGTTTTTTGTTGATAACTATATTATCCTTCAAGCTACAGTAAAAATACAAAAAAAAAATCGTTTTTCATTAAAAAGGGAAATTTTTTGTCTTATAAAATGTTTTATAAAGTTAACGGTTTTAAATAATCAACGTTAAAAATTTTAAACGGCAGCCATTTTAAAAATATACAAAATCATTTCTTCGTTTTTTTGTACATATGTAAATCGTTGCATCAAAAATGGGTATACTAAATCTGAACTCAATATTTCCTCTATTTCCAAAGTTATAACTTTTTAAAATAAAAAATGGTGAATTGATGGAAACTAAGAAATATACCACCTGTATGTTATATGGTATTTGTTGTATATTTTACTCTACATAATCATTCCTGAAGTTTGGTCGAGTAATTTTGGACACCCTGTATTCAAGACAAAACCAACCCAGGCAGCACATTGAATACTCAACTACCATTCCAGTTCAACGCCCTGTACGGCACAAATCTAACTTCTTACAGGACCTCGCAAACTGCGAGATAGTGCGAACCAATATCGATTCGTGTATATCGATATGAGTTTCTGTATGTACTATTAGTGATTTTTTTAAATGTGTATCGAAGACCTCCAACTGAATGACAACTTGAAGATGGGATTACTGTTCCGAAACGAGTCGTAAAATTTACGGCTACAAGACGGATAAAAACAGATAAGCTATAGAAATTCTTAATTTTCCTGTATTATATTATTTATTGTTGCTTCTTGATCTACGAACATTGTTCAATGTCGAGCTATGTGCTAGACTGCTAGACAGTAGACATGTTCGATTTTACAAGAATTATTCATTGAAAGCAAGGCCCAATAAAAAGATTCCAATATAATTAGTATTAAGAATTGTACTCTTACGCAATCTGTAGGCCTAACCCTACTTTTTAAAACGAGAAGAAATTTCCAATTCGTGTAAAACAGTTCAATAATCCGACAAATAAAAATAATCACCGACAAACCTACATTTTTGCTAAACAGACGCCTTCGATGCAAATCCCTTGTTCGTTTTAAGTTTACAGTTCTAAGATTCAAATTAAACTGCAATTGCTTTTAACACAAGGAAGTAAAGAAAGCAATAAAGCCGTAACAGATTAGGTCGGTCACAGATTGCTAATTGTATTCACAGATTCAACTGTGAAATTTACATAAACTGGAAGTAAAGGAATTAATTTGCAATGATTTGGTTAAGATGGGACGATAATTAAGTTGCAACTTGGAGGTGTTTTGTTTGTGTATTTTAATCAAGAGGTAGTTTTAATTTCGTAAAACATTTATTTAAGTTGGTAACAAATCTGACAATTAAATAGCCAATGCTTTCTTAATCGTTTACTTCCAATCTATCGTTTACAGAAGCTCTGGTATGTATGGTAATTTAAACTAACAGTTAAAATGTTTTGTAGAGAACTTGATTGAACACTATTTCATTGTCTAGGTTTTTCTCTCATAAAATAGATTGTTACAAATTAAAATTGTTATTTGTATTAACGGTTGTTAGGTTAAGTTAAATTCAAACTAGACAGTAGAAAATATACATCCATCAGTAGACATCAGAACATCATTACGACAGAGTAAGAAATGTAAAGTAATTTCTTGCAACCTTCTAACGCATCACAATTGACTAATAAACCTCTTGGTGGAGAGGAAACCAGGCCAATCGATCGACAAAGGGATTGGACCAAGGCAGAAACTCTGCCGCACGGGAAAGTGTTGCAAGGGTGCTATGACGAATCATGTTGATTACTAAAGAGGACCTACTACAGAGGATGACGGAACAAGATCACGTTAGCTCAAATAACAGAAGGTGAGCAATCCGTAAGTGTTAAGGAATTTAGTAAATCTTTGAAAGTCATTTTAAATTCATAAATTTGTCATAATTGGGACGTTTCTGGATTGAAGGTTAGAATAATTTATTGATAGATTAGCTCAAGATTAAATGTATCAATGTAAATTAACATATTAATGAAAAGTTAGAAAAACAATGTATAAAATATTTGTTCAAAGTCCATTGAATTTGGTTCTTTATCACTATTTGACTGATAACTAACGCACTGACATGATAGTCGTAATCGGAGAAAAACAATACCAAAGTTCGGGCGCCAAATAATTACAATATTTTATCGTTACAATGGTTTATTGCCTCTTTAGGTAGATAACTGCTCTAAGGGTCCTCTTATATATAATACCTCTAAACTATATACCACAGAGTGTTAAAGGCCCTTAAAGGCTGA
>CAUPSG010000172.1:0-29281 GCA_963513935.1 Aphrophora alni
AGATTTCTGTTGACAATGATACAGAAACCAAGGTTACTTACTATATTCTTTTATCTTTAAAAAAACAAAAACTCTTTTATAAAAAGTAGAACACTTATACAAAAAAGGATTCAAATGACCCTATCAGCAGTTTACAGAGAGTTTATTGTTTTTTTTTTAAATTGTATTGTAAATTAATTGCTGGTTTTATTCAAAATGTTACATTTTAATATAAATATATTAAAGGAAATGTAAAATAATGTTTATTTATTTGCACTGAAATAAAATATTAGAGATTCAAGTATTATATCTCACGTAAAGTAAATGTTGAATTATTGTTGAGTATAAAATAAGTTAACTCAATAATAATATATAATAAGGGTAATCAATATTGGATATATCTATGACCTAACACTCTCACTCCTAGCGGCTCTTACGTAAACTAAAGTCACACTGTTTCCAGATCGTTTTACATCGTGCTTTTCTCGTGATGGGTCGATTGTTTTTAGAACAGATTTGTATGTTGATTTTTTAACTCGATTACACAAAACAATAATTCTGGTTTAAATCCACGTTTTAATTTTTAACCAATCAATATATAACATTGACATAAGACTTTAATATATTATAGGAATCTTCGATAAAATTCCTTCAATGTAAAATTTAAGAGAAAACTATCATTTACTTCACTAACATTGTATAATAAATCATTAATAGAATGAATGAATCTAATTATATAACTAACCCTGAATTATACATATAACTATATGTATATCATCGTAAGTAAGTAAATTTTATTGCATTTAATTTTTTTCCAAATATATAAATTGAAATTATATTTCAATTCGGTGTAATCAAGTTTTTCCAAAAATAAAATAAAACAATACAATTTTTAATGTTTTCTTTTTCCTTGTAATTTTTACAAACTAATGTGTAAAAGTGTCCTTCATAATTATTTCTGCTCATGAATATTATGAAAAAGAATTTATAAAATTCTTGACCAAACACAACTAACGCAAGAGATTGAGGAAAAATTAAAATAGCTTTCCGCCATTGTGAATAGAAGCCACTGTCTCTTCGGCTAAGCTCAAAGTTGAACCGTTATTACCGTACTCAAGCTCGCGTCGTATATTTTACGAAAGAATAGTGTTTGCGAAAGTTTTAACTAATAAGTGTTTGAATATTTTTTTGTAAATTATTGTTTTTATATTGTTTGTTTTTTAGTGTTGTAAATAGTTTATTGTGTAAATAGTGGTTTTAGAATTCAAAGTGTTTGATTTAGCTACTAAGTGTATATTAATCACTGCAAGGAATGTGATTCTCAGTGAAGAAAGGACTCTAATTTTGGTATTTTTCGCATTCTACCTAATGAAATTATTGTAAATCATTTTTCTCTTTTTATATAAATTAAACACTTATAAATGATGTATTTTATGAATATCCTATTAATTTTTCCAATAATATAATATTTGTATTTTTTTCGATTTTTTTTCCAGATTATTATTATTTTTTAAACGTACTTGTAGTTGTGGTAAAAGTTTTTTTTTTACAGTTAAAATATGTAGGAATTAATTTTTAAATATTTTTATAAACACTTAAAAACAATAAAGGATTTAATATAAAAAAATATTCAACACTAAAGTAAAGTTTAAAAAAAAAATAAAAAAAAAACATAAAGCAGTAAAATTTACCAATGAAAAGTGATCACGTAACAATGAACTAAGAAAAGTAATCTAAGGTTAAATTGTCTATCTAGTTCCGTCCATTAAATATGATTATATACGCTAAAATATATAATCAAGCTAAAATTAATTTTGTCTAAACAATTTACTTTCCAGGAAGCGAGATTACTGTTAACACGTGTTAAAAAAAATGTCAATAGTGAATAATGTAATGCTAAAACGATACAAGAATTCTTGAACTCTCAATGCATTGTTCTAGGTAGGAACGTGTTCTTGAGAATTGAAAAACAATTATAAAGTGGGGTAGGCTTTTCAATTGAAATCAAAGTGACCTCTTGTATACGGGACGTTTTGCTGAGGATTGCAAAAATTCCTGAATGTCTCGATGTGTAACTGTGTGCAAAATTAAAAAAAACATTTTCATTATTAAGGTAGGTGAAGTCTGTTTCTTTTATACCATCATTTTAATTTCTTTTTTAAATGTGAAATTGAACGAGAATATTAATTCCAGTATCTTTAATAATACATTAAATGAACAGTTAAATATGCACAACACTAAAATTTCTATATAAATAAAGCTACTTTGAATAAGTCATTAATTTCAGTTGATTTACACGAGTAAAATGTGAAGATAATAAGTCGTTTATTCAAATATCGTAAAGACCAGTTGTTCTGTTTATTTATTGTAGAACGTGGAATGCCTAGTCTGTTGATACACATTATCAAACTAGTTTTTCTCATTATTCTCAACTGATTTCGTATGTTTGTAACGGAATTATTTTTTCACAATTTTATTTTTCGATTTAAAATGTTACTCAAAACACTACGGCTTTCCAAAGCATGAATTACATAGTTGAAAATAGAAAAACGCATGTTACAATGTATGTAGTCTAATGATGTAAATTAGGTATAAAAACTAGTTCAAAAAACCAAACAAAATAGCAGAAATTTAAATTTTCCAAAACGAGTTTTTAACTAAACAAACTATACAAACAAAACTAACAATTGTCACTAATTCTGATTAACTAATATGTGTCAAACATTTTTTTAAATTTGTATATTTAAACATTTTCCAATTTTATAGGGTTACAATTTTAAATACAATATTAAGCCCACAGAGTTACATTATTTTATTCCATTTGTTTTACTCTAATTGTAGATAATATCAAGAGCTTTTCTTCACAGAAATAATATTGTCCTAATTCAGCTATTATGATAATCGTAATAAAAGGCATATCTCTAAAAAAAAATGATGTGTAATGTACAACCAACAATGGATTGTTGACAAATAAAGTGTATTATAAATCAATATTTTAAGATTGATGAAACTTTGAATAACAAGTGGAATTTTTTAATATTTAACTACATTGATGATTTGTTGAGGACATATATATAAGTTGAATTATACAATCATTTTAATAAATTTGTTGATTTAAAATGCTTTAATGTTTAGCAGTTTAGTACTGACAAAATATATATTGGAATATTGGGATATTTTAAAAACCGAATATATGGTGTGGGTGTTGTCAGAAGCCAGCCTTCAAGTGTACTATACTGTATATCACTATAACCAGGCATGTTGATATAACTGTTTTTGCAATCTTAAAAAGAAAAACTCCTAACTCTGAAAATGTTTTAACCAAATCAATATTAAAATTACTGTTTTCTATGAAGCCTATATTAACAGTATAAAAAAAAAGTTCCTTTCATACTATAGGTTTGTTTAGTATATTCAAAATATACTATTACAAGAGTAATCTGTGGAAATATGAGTAATTTCTAACCATAAACAACAAAGTTATGTTTTTTTTGTTGTTTTTTTTCGTCAAAACTGAGTAAAATTTATTTGTTTGGTTAACTTTTTGTAGCATAGGATACAATTTCACTTATATATAGTGGTCTAAAAAACTTTAAATTACAAATATACTTTTAATAATTAATAAAATTGTAAAAATCATTACTTAGAGTGTAAAAGTTTCACTTAAAAAATAGTATTACAGCTTAATGCTTAATATTTACAAATTGAAAATATCCTTACAGTTTTGTGTTCAGAAACTAGAGTTAATAACTTAGTGCTTTTGTATTCGTTTTATATAAAAGACACACAAAATACCCTGCAACTTCCAGGAATTAAATGGGTATTTTTAAATTCTTGTATTCATTTATAAATCAAATAAACAAACTTTTAAAACTAAATAAATTATCCGTTGATTTAAAATTGTGGCTGAATAGAAATTTACGACAAATACAAACACATAACTGGTAAATATTGTTAGTAATTTGTTATATTTTGAATAGGAAAATATTCGAAATGCATAATCTTTGAGTCTGTCTATAACATTGTAATTATTACCTTATTATGAATATCTAATATCAACATCAGTGTTATACAGTTATGTTTAGTATATATTTTACAAATTCAAAACTTTTCTTCATAATTATTGAATTTTATTTCATATTTCTTTGATTTTTTTTAAAAATAATTCAATCAAAACAATAAAATTGCGTATAGACGTTTGTGGTGAGAAAACTGAATGTTTGTTATTTATCTAATTCAGCTTAATTTTAACCTCGTCCATATTTGTTTTAGCGAAGATGGTTTATAAAACACTTATTTAATTTTTATGTGAAAAGCACCTAATAAATTATCTATTAACTCAATGACTAGTAATATTATATTATTACAAAAACAGAAACCATTTATTTATGATACTGTAAATAAATAGTTGGTATACGATCAATCTAATTGTGAGGATGACGAGTTAGTTGTTGAAACTTAGTATACTTAAGGTGTGTTCTTGTAGAACTTTTTTGAAATGAAATTAATTGTTGATTTAAATATTTCAAAATTTACTCGATATCTTTATATAAGTGTATTTCGTATTGAAAACTTCTACACTCAATAAATGAACTTTTAACTATTCCATTCATTGAGGTATAACTTTCATCGATTTTACCAAATCCAATGGTTTATGACAGGGTTCTGCTCTCGGTCTATGATCAATGTTTGGATCACGTAACTACCGTCGTTATGGCAGTCGTAACCACCCGTGTTATCAGTTGTGTTCCAAGTCATTTATTTTTGTTATTACTTTTCGTTATTGCTGAAGACTGCAGACAAAATGACTCTAGTGAGACTGGAGTTAACGTTAAAAGGCTGTGTGTTGTAGTGTAATATGTGTTCGTGTACATGTGGAGTGCGTTTAACTTCACATTTAAACATTATTTTATAGTTGGTTAGATACAATCGAAGAGTGTAACGAAACACTAAATACTCCGTTTATCACAAAAGTCTTATCATTATAAATTTAAACTTTTTGCCTATTAATTTTAGATTATTATTATTATTAAATGTTGAGCTTGACTTATGAAAAAAATTATACAGTATAACCAACACACAAAACACAATTCTCACAAAAAATACGCCTAAGTATCAGACGCGTTTCAACGATAAGGTCGTCCTCTTCAGTGATACACGAGCTACACCAATCAAATTATAACTAATAAGTTTATAACTATAAGTTATAGTTTGATTGGTGTAGCTCGTGTATCACTGAAGAGGACGACCTCGTCGTTGAAACGCGTCTGATACTTAGGCTTATTTTTTGTGAGAATTGTGTTCTGTGTGTTTGTTATACTGTATAATTTTAGATTATTGAAAGGGTAAGTTGTTCATCTAAAACTAACTATTAGAATATGAGTTAGTATTGAAATTTCTCTCAATATTTATAATATATGGTAAATAATGTTTTTACGTTTGTTTGTAGATAATTATTGTTAAAAAAAAAACCTATGACGACTAATGGCGTCATCAGCACACAGCATCACAATAACGTTGCCAACGCGGATGATGTCGATAGGCAGTCTCGTGTATTTCACAAGTTTGATTGTATCCAAGAAAATAACATTGTAGCAACCTGAGTTTATATAGATTTGGTTTATGCGGGGATGGATCTTTAAGAGAGTTTCAGTTCGAAAAGGAAATTAGGGTATGGGGGGGATTAACCTGACACGTACCCTCGACTACTTAAATACTACTGCTCAGTCAGTCAGCTCCATGAGCTATTAAAACTATGTTATTAATTATAATATATGATAAACTATATTAACTATGAATAATATTAAGCGAATGACTCTATTTAAAACTAGTGGTTTAGGACACAGATGAGGCCAAAATGGCTGTTATCTAAGTATCACATAGTTAATTTTATACTAAATTTGGAGACGCATCGCCGAAAACCTGACTCATCCCAAAAGGAGGCTAATTAGTCATTATTTGGTGGGTCAATAATTTGGGGGGTAACTGAAATATTGGTTATCCTGTAGACTGAATACATACACTTCCTTAAACACATCCAGTCTCTCTTCCGGCTGGTGCTCATCTCGTTCTCTAAACCAAATGCATGATAAAGATTTTCATCACCGTGGGAGGGGGTAAACTGATTTCATGCAAAACAATTCTCCTGCAATTTACTGTATAGGCAACCCGCTTGTAAAGATGTTAGAAAAGAAGTATCGGCGGGGAAAAAGGGGAAGTGGAGAAAGGATTTCACCACAACACTAATCTAATAACGCATTATTTTACCAATTTTGTTTGTTGAGGGAAAAGAAGGAATTTAGCATTCCCATTTGTAATATATGAACAAATATATTTTGTCTACAGTTGTTGACAAAGTGGCATTTTGTTCATTTAAATTAGTTTGCAAAACAGCTGATTTCTCAACAGTTTCACTTTGCCCACTACTTTGCACACTCCGAATGGCAACCGAACAAAACTAAATTTAGGTTAAGTTTATTTGAATTGATTTATAATATACAGGAAATGTCCCGTATGTATGTTAGATTAATTTTTACATGTAAAATAACATAAATAAACAACAAAACAACGTTTTAAAGTTGAAAAGGAAGTAATTATTCATGAAGATGATTGACAGTGTATGTACACGGAGTGTATATTTCGTTTGCCGAGTTTTGAAGTTGGCAATCCCGTTTCCTCAACAATACACCTAAGTTATTTGTAATATTCATAAATAACCTCAGTTTTGACATGAGAACTTCTACTCAGTGTTGATGTGTTGTTTAGCACTACTGCTATATTTTGTGTAGTTAGTTTTAAAATATGGACAGTTCAGATTTTAAAATAATCTGAAAAATAAGATAAATGCGGTTATTAAAGATCAAATTGTAATTGATTGTTTGTTTGAACACTATTGTATTAAATTAATGTTTTATTAAATTGTGTTACTGCTGAAGTATGTTTTTTATTTGTCACAAAATAACAACTGTAGACAAAATATAATGTGCAATTCGTGAGCAAAGTGTCTTTTTTAAACTCGATAAAATTGACGCACGAGGCTTGCCGAGTGGCACTCTCTCGTTTAAAAAAGTGCCACTTTGCTCACTAGTTGCACAAATAACTATTATTCCAGAGGATGGTTTAGCGTTCGATAGATAATAACTGAGTAACTGATTCTGTCTGTCGATACGTTTCGCAACTCTTTAAAACTAATAATAGGCAAGGGTTTTTTGTTTTACTTCTCCCCTTTTATTTTCCAATTGACTAATCAGATTACAAACACGTTTGGAAATATAAAGAACTGGTCTAGAGTGGTGCCATTTAGCAACCATTATGCCTTCATGGTACAGAGCAGCTGTTTCTCCTTTCTTCAACTACAGGATTAAAAGTTCCTTAGGGGTTTTCTTTCTTTAAC
Source organism: Aphrophora alni (assembly GCA_963513935.1). Lineage (NCBI taxonomy): Eukaryota > Metazoa > Arthropoda > Insecta > Hemiptera > Aphrophoridae > Aphrophora > Aphrophora alni. Next base: position 7,373 of record CAUPSG010000172.1, read on the forward strand.
ATTTAATTTGCCTGTTACATAGGTTTTTGCATCAACAAGTCGCTTTGCCATACCTACACTATATAAAAATTGTCAACAAATAGCGAAAGACCTTTGTTGAGTCTTTCCTGGAGTATATGCATAACCACCTTTTTAGTGTGGCCTGAATATTCGTCCATCGCTCCTGCATAAATATTACATTTCAGGATTAGCCCATTAGGCTCTGTTAATTTGTGGAGCTTGATGCCGTATTTGTAGCGTTTTTTTTTTTTTTTTTTTTTTTTATTGCATAAACACCTGACGTTTTTGATAAGGATAACCAGATTTACGATTATCATTTCAAGACGTTTTAACAAACACAACAAAATAAAAGCGCAAACGTAGGTAATATAATAAAAGAATAAAATAATTAACACTTCTAAGACATACGCACTATGAAACAACGGCATAGACTTAAACTCTAACGCTGAAAATAACGGGAAAGCTTCACGTGCCAAAAATGCCCATAGGCGTCACCCGCACCCAATGTGTTTTAAAACAAAATGTTTATAGATATATGTATAGAATATATTCTTTGAACAAATAAAATGATGTAGAGAGAGTAGCTTTAAATGTACCTCAAACAAGGGTAACGTTTGAGTATTATTAGAGCTACATCGCTTATGATAATATTACAGCTCAATACTAACGGTGACAAATTACTCTTATCGTTATGACCTTGAACTACTTTACTGAGCTGGTGAACACTTGCGGTATTTGTTTATTAGTTTTATATCCTGTTTTATAGGAAATTAGGTTAGGTATTGTAACATTTTAGGTGGGAAACAAGTTTTCACTACACCACTATGAGTTCAGCTGTTTTCGTTATGTGTTTACAACCTGAGAAACATCGAGTTTACGCGCGAGGCTTTAGCCGAGTATCCCACAGCTGATTTTCCCACTCTAGAGTGGAAAATGTTATTTTATGCACTAGCAGATGATGTTGAAATCTCGTAAAATATCCTTTAACGTTTAGGCCTAAAATATGATTTAAAAAACCTCTAGTGTGTTTTAGTAAACTACCAAGATCCGTTTAATTTTTTTTTTACCGATGTCTCGTAAAATATCTTTCAACGGATAATAAATATAATATGATAAAGAAAAGCTCTTGTGTATTCTAGTAAATTACCAAGATTAAATAAAATAAAATAATAATGCATAATAGCAAACCAATATGTCCTCTACAATAAGTCCACCTGAATTAAATTTTACATAGAAAAATAATCAGCTGTAAAATATCCTTTAACATATAGGCCTAAAATATGATTTAAAAAACCTCTAGTGTGTTCTAGTAAACTACCAAGATCCGTTTATTTATTTTTTAACGATGTCTCGTTTTTATTCCGTAGTGTAGTGAAAAGTATCGTTCAAAACACGAGCGAAATTGTTTGGCATATTTTCGACCATTTTTGAAGTGCTCGATATATCTCGCACTTCAAACATATGGTCTCGAACATGCAAAACCCCACTTTCCACTCTTGTTATGAAATATACTATTTGTAAGCCTAACAAACGTTTATTTCCTGAACTTTAAATGCCTGTAATTCCTAAACGGCTAAAGATAAAAAAAAATACCCAAGAATAAAACATCATTAAAATATAGTTTTACACCTGAAAAGTCATAAAATACAAGGTGTTCCATAACAAATTTCCAAGTTAAGCTCCATATTGGAAAATGCCGACAATTTTTAACATTTTACAAAATGGATTCTTAAACTGTACAAAATGAAAGAAAGGTTCCCATTTAAAGAACTCTATCATATTTATAATTCAAAAAATAGCTTTAGTAACATTTTAGGTGGGACATACGATTGTTACAGCATAATATTACTTCATTACATAACTAGAGTAGTATAGAAACTGATAAATATGAAACAAGAGAATCCATGAACAAAGTGAATATAACGTGCCTAATTCTACTGGTTGTAGATAATGGAACAGCCAGTTGTCGTCATTTTAATTGTAACTGTTATGTAAGCTGCCAACCCTTCTCATTGTACTCTTTTAATATCATAAAATATAATAAGTATGACAGAACGTTAATTAATTATGCAATGCCTGTTCTATTTATAAAGCAATGAATATGGTTTCATTTTTAATTAATTAAATTTATTTATATTCACTTTTACATTTAATACAATTTACTTTTGTGTGAAAACACACATTATACGTTATTAAAGTTGTAGATTTATATATAATAAAATATGACATTGTTATATAGAATGACTAATATAAAATAACTGAAACTTAAAATTAGATGAATTATATAAAAAAAAATTTAAAAAAAATCATCTATCTATTTATTTTTTTACAAGAACTACGACAAAATGTGCAAAAAACAATATTATGTATTTATACCATTCAAATTAATAAAATTAAAAATACAATTCAAGTAACGATGCACTTTTATGAAAATACCTGAATTATATTTAGTCTCTGTTTTTGTAACCACGATCAACACAAGGTTTTTTTTCCTGTAGGTATTTACTGGATTTATACTTTAGAATATAGAGGAAAAGTATTTTTAAGAATACATATCTGAACATTGTCGTAATGGTTAATAGTAGAAAAGATTTGAATTCACTTATTGAATAATGAAGGCGTTTTGTGCACACGAAACGGACGACACATAAAAACATTTTGATAATTTATCCACCACTTAAAATGTATTCCTTAGTTAACGATAGACATGAACGACAACGACGTTCAAAATCATGTCTTTAGGTTTAAATAAATTGATCTAATTTTCTGAGTAAGGTTAGGTAACAAATGAGAACCCATTACGAAACGAGCTTGAGGAACTAAACGATATTTTTTGTTTTTAAGAATGGTTTATATGTATAACGATAATGAAACTAGAAAATATCACGAAGAAAATGCAGAACTGTGAATCGGTTGAGTGTTTGTTGACCAAATATTATGAATGTGGAAAATGTTGGGGTGAAAACATTTAAAGGACAAACAGGTTTTTCGATTAATTTTCTTGTTGTTTAAAGGCAAAACTTCTTCTATGTCGTCCCTATAAAAAAACGAGTAGAAAAATAAAATAAAAACTCCTACCATTAGAATACTCTAATAGCCTTATGCTCTATAAATAAAAAGATAAGCCTGATTGAAAAGATTAGTTGTAGTTACAGTTAGATTCTTTCAAAATTTCCAAGTAATTCTTCCAAGAGTGAGCAAGAGAGGGTAAGTTGTTCAGAAGTTTAGAATCTATAAACATATGGAATTATTTAGTTTTCATTTGAATATGAAAATATTAAACCACATTGGTTTGTTCAGAGCTATAACATTTATATTTAACTACTCCCAGATAGATGGGAGAGGATTCTCTTTGATATAGTATTGTTCATTTATCGTTCAATCTACCTTTTAAAAGTACATTAAAAAAGATATTCATTATTTTTTTTATGAAGTGACCTTTTGTATACGGAACGTTTTGCTGAGGGTTGCAAAAATTCCTGAATGTCTCGATGTGTAACTGTGTTTATGTTGGGCTCACTCTAAGTCGAAAGAGTTTTTTTTATTAGGGCATGAAACGGATGTACTAAATTCAAACCAAACGCCCCTTACTACTTGGACATAAGATAAACCTAGTTACGCTTAAAATGGTCAACTCCACGAATTGAAGGTGAAATGGAAATTCATATGTCGAAGTCGGGTAATGTTCTATAATAATTGTTATGTCCATTATTATGCCTTCTAGTATAATTCCATGGTTTATATTTAACATAACAATGTAAAAGATTTATATAACGTGGTTTTATGTACTTGAGGATTTGTCAATAAAATACAAGTGGTATTTCAATGTATATTTTGAAATCAAAATTTTAATATGGAAAAGTGTGTAATAATCCGTAAAATAATCTCTCTCTCTCTCTCTCTCTCTCTCTCTCTCTCTCTCTCTCTCTCTCTCTCTCTCTCTCTCTCTCTCTCTCTCTCTCTCTCTCTCTCTCTCTCTCTCTCTCTCTCTCTCTCTCTCTCTCTCTCTCTCTCTCTCTCTCTCTCTCTCTCTCTCTCTCTCTCTCTCTATATATATTTATATAGGGCAAAACCCACTGTCTCATCACGAAATCACTGGATCCAAGAAGCCTAGGGTTATGGTTTGGTCTAGGTCTGTAGATGCATACTAAGATAGGGTTTTGAAGATTTTCCACTCCAAGGGTGTTTTTTTTACACCTAAAGCATATATCTGGATCAACGAAGCTTAGAGCTATGCATTTTTAACATGGTTTGGGGTAGGTCTGTAGACGCTTAAAAAAAAGAAAGGATTTTGAAAATGTTCTACTCAAAAGTTGCTTTTTACCCCTAAAACAAGTATCATATCTTTGTTATTTATGGGTCGATTTTGATCAAAATTGATGTGTTGTTGTATTTCGGCATAATTTATTTCCATAGCACCACCATTAGCGTTGTACTAAACAAAAAAGTATTAATTATAAAACTATCACAACTATCCAAAGGTGAAACTACTAGGGCCATCAGTTAGTATAAATAATAAACCTAAATATACAACTAACCTTGAACAATCCCTATAGCTATATAGATATTGGAGTAAATAGGTAAATTATACTGGATTTAATATATATGTATAACATAACTAAAAATTGTATTTACTTCATTTAAATAAAGCTTTGATTAAAGAAAAAAATATACCATTTTTATTATCCTTTTTTTCCCTAGTTCTTTTTACAAACTTTTTTTAATACAAGTGATTTTCATTATTATTTTCTGGTTTATTCATGCACATAATTATTATGTAAAAAGAACTTATAAAATTCGTGATAATACACAACTGTCCCGACAGATTGAGCTTATCAAATTGTATCCGCGCAAATGTCATGTATTTCATATGAAGAATTAAATGAGATACAATATATAATGAGGTAGAAAATAAAGCAAAAGCTTAAAGTTTCAAATATTTTAATAATATAAATGAGCTACAATTGTTTCGCCTTGCGGCATCATCGGTTGCCTCATCATGGCATCATCGGTTGCGGCATCATTAGTTGCCCGATGATGCCGCAAGGCGAAACAATTGTAGCTCATTTATATTATTAAAATATTTGAAACTTTAAGCTTTTGCTTTATTTTATCCTTGAATATGGAGTTTCAACAAGAAATATCTGCTATTACATTTAAGTTAATGAAGTAGAAACTAATTTTAGTAAAAATAACTTACTTCGAAAGAAGTGGACTGATAAGGTATTTCTATAGAGGAATTAACTTTTCTCTAAAAGTATTCTTGCAGGTAGGAATGTACTGTTGAGAGTTGAAGAACAATCTAAAGTTTGATTGGTTCTTCAATAGGACTCAAAGTGTGATTTTGTAACCAAAATAGTATGCCGAGGATTGCAAATAAACATTAGTGTCTTGATGTAAAATTAAATTCAAAATAATTTCAAAAAATATCTTAATTATTTAAATAGGTGAAAGCTTTATATGAAACAGCATTTAATATTTCTTTTAAATTACTAAATTGTACGAGAATAACGATTTGAGAATCTTCAATAATATTTCTACTTTACCTTGGCGGTTTGAGATATCGTAAGGAAAATATTCCAATTTCAATAAAAAAAGAATCATACCAAAAATATGACGTTACGTTGAATAAGTCATTTGCCTTTTTTTCTACTTGAATAATAGCTGGAGGATGGCTCATTTATTTAAACGTCGGGACGTCCTGTTGTTGCGTATGCTTGTGGTGGACCTGGAATGCCTATTGAGTTGATTTATAACTTCCCACGAGTTTTGCTCATTATTCTTACCTGCTTGCATAAGTTTTTTTTTTACAATTTTGTGTTCCATTTTAAAATGTTAATCAAAACACTGCAGCATTTCATGGCTTGTTTTAGGATTCAAGAATGGAGTACTCCTATAAATGAGGTATAACACTACTGAAAAAAGAAACACATAGAAAATATATTAAATGGAATATTACATTTCATCTATTTAAAAATAATAATAATAATAATAATAATAATAATAAAAATACAGCACGAGGTTTTAATTGTCTAAACTATGCAAACAAAAATATCTTTCATTACTTAATTTGTTCAAATTTTTTGTGTTTCCTGCAATTTTTAATTTGTGAATTTTAACATATCCGAAATTTTTATAATTACAATTTTTAAACTAATTATTATTCCTATAAAAGTGATTATTTCAGTACATTTTATTTCTCCTAAATCTCGAAAAGACAAAGGCCTACTCTTCATTGTGTGTCGTCAATCAACTATTAATGGTAATTCTAATAAAGCCAGCATTGTTCTACAAAAGTATTTATAATGTATAACCAACAATGGTTTATGGAAAATTTGGATAAATTCTTTCAGTTTGAGACCATGTGAATATTTCATTACATAGCTCTTGTGTTGGGAAAAAAATAGGTTGAACTACACTCACGTGGATAAAAATGATGATTTAAAGTGTTGCAATTTTTAGCAGTTTTGTGTTAGAAAAATATCTAGTGAAATATTGAGATATTTCAAAACTGAATATGTGTGGTGAGATATGTGTTTCTGTTGATAGTGTTTTGTTATTTTTAATTATTATACAATTTTGATGACAACCATAACGTATCAATTACTGAGGTCTTGTATCAAACTTTCTGTCCATATTATACTTAGCTTTCTAGGTCCGCGGATTTATTAAAAGTGAAATATGAAACAAAGTTACAAATTAGTAAGAATTTGTACACATTAAAACACAAATTCTATTATGTTTTAGATGCTTTAAAGTTAATCAATTTATATTTATAAATATTAAAGAAATGGGGAAAGTGAGAGTTTTAATATGATGTAATTCAAAATATAGACTGGCGACAATTTAGTAATTAAATTACAAGATGAAAATGAAGGGTCACGCATAGAAGGTTATATAAGAGAGCTTCTTGAATTAAACTGAATAGAGTGTCTCACTCTATTGAAGAGGGATTATCAATTTAAAAGGGAATGCCTAGGTTTTAAAACGTTAGCAAAATTAAAATGAATTTGTTGAAAATTCTATCTATAAAGAGAAAATTCTTTAATTTATTAAAGAGTTTTTATCTGTTTCAATCAGAATGCAATGGAAAAACAGTATGTTGTTATAAATCAATTATTTTTAAGATATTAGTTTGTGAATCCATTTTAAAACATACTAACTTTAAAGTGTGTATTTTAAAAAAATATCGGCGTGGTATGTCTACACTGAATGAGCTAAAGAATTTTTATCCTACTTACACTACAGTTTTTACTACTAATTCTAGAAGAAAACATGTAATATTAATCATTAAAAGCATTAAGTAAACAAAATATATTTTCACACTAAGCTATGCTCCTCAGTTCCATTAAAGAGCATACTATTTTGAATTTCACCTAACACTTCAGATTAATTACTTAAATCAATTTTGAAACACAAATTATAACATCATTCTTTCTATAACATTCACAAATCCATATTTCTGTCTAACAAATCTACCATAACTCTATTCTATAGATCATATCTTGCTGTTTCGGTCCGTGTTTTCCAAATATTTCTAACAATGCATCCAAATATTTATTAAGCAATGATGACAAAAAACATAACAAAATAATAAAACCATTCGCACTTATTCTAACATCATTACCAAAAATACATAAACCCACCATCCAAATTAGACCACTCATTAATTTCAAAAGTGGACCGACTTACAGAATATCATAAACTCTAGATAGAATAATTCACAAAAACATAAATTTTAAGAAAAATTACAGTTTAAAAAAAACTATAATTTAATAACGAGAATAAGAGACATACATATAAAAACAACATCAATTCTAGTATCGTTTGACATAAAGAATCTTTACACAAATATCTCTGTAAAATAAACCATTTCTTATGGTAATAAAACTATTAAAGGTCAGCTATTAAACTATTAAACTATTAAACGTTTAGGATAAAATCAAATTACTGAATTATCCAATTTACTGAGGATATGCTTGCCACAAAACTATTTCCAGTTAACATCGAACATTACAACCAAAATATTATGGGAACACCACTATCTTGCATGATGGTGAACATATTTCTAAATCATGTCAAACAATAATATAATGACTGATAAAAACAAACATCTCAGAAATATTGGATATTATCATAGATATATAGACGAAATATTAGTTTTGTAGCTTAACTGAAAAATGTTAACTTCATTGTTTTATTCCTAACATACTTACTCCAACATCGTTATATTATAACTTATCTTTTTATTTTACAAACAAATTAATTCTATGGAACATTTTGAAAAAAATTATGTCGTATAAGTTGGTTTTTGCATTTTTATTCTACATTAATATCCTGTGTTTTTGAACAATCCAAAACTGTTTCAATCCTAGATTGAAGTCGTGATACAACCTATGAAATAGAAAATTCGGTAATTATATAGCAGAGTAGCCTCAACTGGTGCAGAGAAATAATAACTGGCATGAGTTTCCAAGGAGATTAAAAATACAAGTTTTCTTGTACTTTTAAAAGGACATCAGGCCGATAAAACTAAAGACAAATAATTATTCTGGGTTTCTATGATTTGTGTTGATTTGTACTTTTAAAAGTACATCAGTCTATTAGGCCTATAAACTAGTTCACCTCTGGGTCTTAGGAGGTTAAGGTGGCGCCGTATTTTCCTGGTTTTATTAATTTTTTTTATCCTCTACTACATACCTTACTTCATAAGAATAAATAATGTTTTCTTTGCTTTAAATATGTAGGGCTGTATTATATGTCACGAAAGGTTTGGCCAGGTTGCTATATATATATATATATATATATATATATATATATAAAACCACCTGGCCAAACCTTCCGTACGTTTATTGAAGTGAAAGTCATGAGTATGAAAGATAACACAGAGTTAATTTTTTCACGAAAAAACAACTTCTGTAATTATATTATGTAATCATCTTTCCGACACTTTTTTTCGATAATAAAATATTTTTCCAACATTTATTTGACGAATAAAACCCATAAAAATTGATTTTGAAGTGAGGCTACTCTAATTATACAATTACCGAAAATTCAAAGAAAGTATTAAACTGAAGTATACAATATGAATTTGATATTAAAGTTATCAATTAATAAACACAATATTAATACTACGTAGTTATCTACTTACCATTTTTGTGAACACAAATAAATACAAATGTATCTCCTTTTCCTGGTCGTCATAATCCCAGCTTATTTCAGTCCCATGTTGTAATCCTGAATACAAAATTGTTCGTTTTAATTTCACTTGGATTTTTATTTTTTATTTCTTTTTTAATTCAGATCATAAAAATATTAATTTTTATAAAAGTTCACAACATATATAATAATCATTAAAATAGTCTATTAGACAGCCTAGGTACATCGTACCTTCTCTTTAGAGACATTGTATTCCATTATCATCATAGAGATAAAGTGTCAAGTCGAGTCTTTTAACGTATTTCTACATCTCCTTTTCCACCGTGATTAATTCATAGTCTTGATGTAAGTTGTTATTAAGTGATATCTTAGATATTACAGGCAACATTATATTATTCACAATCAAAATAGCTTCAACGATTTTGTAACTTGTGTAATTCTGAAATAGATTTTAATATGTTCATATAATCTTCTTTGTACAGTGTAGCCGTGTTGGTAAGTCTTATTATATAAGTTATAATTTGCGATACAATAGAACTTCACACAAGCTTTTTCTCTGCTTCGTGTTCAAATATTCGATTTTCTACTTTAATATACATATCACAAAAACGAATGTATTTGCAAAACAAAAACATTTTGACTGCTATACTTTTTAGTTTGTTTCATGCTATATTGTAATATAAATATAAATATAAATAATATGGACTGGAGGTGGAAGTCCTCAACTGTTGGAGCCGGCTTATCAAGAGTTTCTGCCGGCGGCTGTCACCTGCGAGGAGGATCTGGAACGCCTCTACGGAGAACTACTGGCGACTCTTCGCAGAGGGATGCGGCTGACTGTGACCGTCCGAGCTTCACGTTCGTCGGCGCAGAAGGACCGTCCTACGGGCTGCTGCAGGGACTGCGGTGCAGCCGGACATGTAACTCGCAAGTACGGTGGCTGCAAGTTTTTTGCCGCTACGCCAACCCACCGACAGAAGAGGACCCCGCCGGGAGGCGATCACCAGGTCCGGGCGGATGCCTCCGTCCAGACGGACCTTCCCCCGGTGCTGCTCGGCCCATCTACGAGCAGCGAAGTGAAGGCTGTTCCGCTGCCTGCTGCCACCAAAGCAACAACATCTGCTCCTCCTGGAAAGGTCAAAACTAAGAAAAAGCGAGATTCGCAGTTCCAGGAGGACGAAACCATCCCACTCGAGATTAGACGGGTGGAAGGCCGGCGTCGATGGAAGGTGGCTCCGAAAAGGATCAAGGAGCTTAAGGCAAAATACCCCTTCTTCCATAATCCGAGCTGGTCGTGGACAGAAGACGCATTCCACGACAGCGGGGACGCCATCGTTTATAAGGATGAGGGAGTTCTACCCGAGCTCATGCAATTAAACATGGCCCGGGGGAACTCCCTGCAGAACATACCCTTGAATCTGCTTCTCGCAGACTGGGAGGACCGCATGGAAGTGGAAGAGAAAGAACTAAGATCCCAGAGACGCTGGCGGAACAAGAAGAATAAGTGGCACAGGGAGCGGAAGAAGAAGAAACTGGAGCCTTCACCCTAATTAAAAAATATTCTGTATTCTTAAAATAAATGTATTATTTTGTATATTATGTCTCATTACCATGTTTGTAAAAATTTATTGAATAAAGGTCCTAAATAAGATTGTGTGAATATATATATCGCTTCTCGGCCTCTTGGCTAAGATCAAAGTGTAGCGGGGACTGCATCGTTTATAAGGATGAGGGAGTTCTACCCGAGCTCATGCAATTAAACATGGCCCGGGGAGAGCTCCCTGCAGAATATACCATCCCACCTCCCATGGTCAGAGCTTCTGCCATACTTATTGAAGACTGGGAGGACCGCATGGAAGACGAGGATAAGGAATTAAGATCCCAGAGACGCTGGCGGAATAAGAACAACAAGTGGCACAGGGAGCGGGAAAAGAAGAAACAAGAGGAGCCTTCACCCTAATTAAAGTTGTTTATTGTATTTTTCAAATAAATGTCTCTCTTTTGTATTTTATGTAAATCATTGTTTGTAAAAATTATTTGAATAAATGTCCTAAATAAGATGGTGTGAATATATTTCACTGAATATATCCTGTAATATATATCTTCTATTATTAATAAAAGCGAGTGTCCGTCGGTCTGTCGGTCTGCGTGCGATTTAGCGGACAAACGGCGAGGACTAGAATTACGAAATTTCGTAGATAGGTTCTCCGAGGGGTGTCCTTGTGTACCTCGAAGCTATTTTTTCAAAATTTGATTTTAAATTTTTTTAAAATTAAGTAAATCAAGTAATTTAACATAACCTATAATTTATCATTATATATAAGGAAAATAAAGAAAAAATATTACATTATCAGCTGATAATTAAACAGCTGTCTTATTTCAACCTAAAATTGAGAATAATTTATTAATTAAGTTTTAAAAGTTTGTTTTTGTTTTGAATCAAGATTTTAAGGTTATAAGAAACGGTGTTTTAAATAATAGTTAATTGTATTTATAGAATTAACTTAAAAGTCCCATCACTTTAAGATTGAGTTAAGTAAATCAAGTAATTTATCACTGTAATAAGGAAAATAAAGAAAACAAATTACAATGTCAGCTGATAATTAAATAGCTGGCTTATTTCAACCTTAAATTGAGAATTATTTAGGCCTACAGTATTAATTTCGCCCCGTGTGCACCAAGAACCGAGTTTCTATTAATAAGTTTTGGAAAAGAAGAAAAAACTAATAATAAGAGTTAATTGTGTACATTCTTCAAACATGTATGTATAAAATTAACTTAAAAGTCCCATCTCATTAAAATAAATAGATTTAGTTAAATAAATCAAGTAATTTATCATTAAAGTAATAAAAATGTATATTCTCTTAAGTTCATTAAATATGTGTCTTTTTCTCTAACGGTGGAGTACCACTCAGGGCACTATATCGTAGTATTGTTTAATGGCTATAAAATATTTGAAAAAATTCCCTAACGAAGCACGGGTAATTTCGCTAGTATAAATATATATTGTAACCTAGTAAGTAGCAAAATTATTTCTAAGTAAGTGTTTATCAATATGACTGCATATTATTATATCCATCAGCTATGATTTCTGAAAGTCAAACAGTAAGATAGGTTAGGTTAGGTTAACTAATTATTAAGTTCAAATTTGACATCTTACTCTTTTTTTTTCTTTCAACTATAGATGAAGAAAACAATCAATTTAACTCGAATTTTAGGATTACTAATAGTAATATTTTCAAATAATTCTACACTTACAAACAACACTACTACAATTTATTTATGTGCAACTTTAATGTATTATATTTGATAACATTGATATACGTATGAGCTTTTAATGTTAAAAGTAGATTTTACTTTTTTTTTATGTAACTTGACTTTAAAAAAAGTTTTAGTCTTTTCGTTTAATGGGAAAACCTGTCGACTTTCATTGCCTTATAGAAAAGAAAAATTAAAGAACAAAATAATACAATAGTTCAGTAAGATCACCGTTGGAAAATAACAAGACTTGGTCCATACAGATTAATACGATTAGTGAAAGAAAGAAATGTCACCATAGAAGACATGAAACAAAGTCCTTTGGGGTTGTCAAGTCCGTACTCACAAAGTAAGCTCGTGTTTTCACTACTTATGAAGGAAGGAAAATTATTGTCATATAAAAATATATTTACATTTTTTGAGTATTTCCTTCTTAACTGTATATCGCCTCTTAGCGGAAAGTATTAAACAATTGGTAAAGTTGATAAGTATTTACATTGATACCAAATGTTGTCAAAAATGAGATACAAAGTAACAATAACATATTTTTTGTAACTCAAAGTTAAAGTATTTTCCTTTATTTAAATTCAATTTGTTGGCCGGTAAACAAACATTTATTTAGATATGTTCGTATTTTTTTGTTTAAACGTACACTACTCATTTATACATCTGATCACTTCAAATTGGATCCATGATAATTTAATGTTTCCAATTTGTATCTTTGTTATATAAAGTTAGATTAGATAATCATTTTTCAATTATCCAAACTATTTAGAAATATATTACGTACCTATGTAAACAGTAAAGTGTAGTTCCATTCAATCAATTTATTCGGCAACATGTTTCGTTGTCATGGCACCATCATCAGGCTATTTATTTACATTTATTTATATTAAGACCACACAAATACAAAAGCGAGACATATTTGATGACTATACTGACAAAATAATGTCAATATATTAAATAACAATGCACTAAGTCCTTTATTCTATGTAGTTTTGTTTCAGCTAGCGATTGAAACAACAGGAGTGTTAAAACCATAGAACACTACTCACTCTTAAAAATTACATAAGGCCCTTTGTAAAATTTGGAGAACTCGTAGACAAAAGACGGACAAGCTCTGTCTTTTTGTTTACCTTCCTGCCATTGTGAATAGAGGCCACTGTCTCTTCGGCTAAGCTCAAAGTTGAACCGTTATTACCGTACTCAAGCTCGCGTCGTATATTTTACGAAAGAATAGTGTTTGCGAAAGTTTTAACTAATAAGTGTTTGAATATTTTTTTGTAAATTATTGTTTTTATATTGTTAGTTTTTAGTGTTGTAAATAGTTTATTGTGTAAATTTTGATTTTACAGTTCAAAGTGTTTGATTTAGCTACTAAGTGTATATTAATCACTTCAATGACTGTGATTCTCAGTGAAGACAGGACTCTAATTTTGGTATTTTTGGCATTCTACCTAATGAACTTATTGTAAATCATTTTTCTCTTTTATATAAAGTAAACACTTATAAATTATATATTTTATAAATATGCGATTAATTTTTCCAATAAAATAATATTTATATTTTTTTCGATTTTTTTTCCAGATTTTTTTTTTTTTTTTTAACGTACTTGTAGTGGGAGTAAAAGCAATTATTTTACAGTTAAAATATGTAGGAATTCATTGTCAAATATTTTTATAAACACTTAAAAACAATAAAGGATTTAATATAAAAAATAGTCAACATTAAAGAAAAGTTTAAAAAAATAACAATAAAAATAAAAACAGAATGTAGTAAAATTTACGAATGAAAAGTGATCACGGAACAATGAACAAAGAAAAGTAATCTAGGGTTAATAGCTGGCCTGATGAAGCTGCCCATGGCAGCAAAACATGTAGCCAAATAACTAAACTAAAAGGAACGACTCATGACTGTTTATTGGTCGAACAAGACAGCGTGATGTGCGGTTGGCGCATACCCACACCGGCCTTTCCCCCATTAGGTGGCCCCACGTTGTCATTGTGTATTCGTCGCTCGCAGCCAGTGTCTACTATCAGCTAATCATTTTGATATTCCGCGGCTTGATATTTGTAATTAGTGTGAAACTGTGTGATTTTCTTTTGTCGGTGTGTGTGTATCACCGGTTTTTATGAAATAGTTTGTGACGAACCCTGTCGAGTTGAATAAAGTTTACAAAAGTCAGTAGATGGAAGTTATTTATTTAATGGAGGCTGAACCAGAAGTGATGAATTTTTGATAAACTGTAAAAAAAAATTGTGGAAGAGTAACGGATTCGGATCTAAAAGTACGCAAATAAGAATAAATGGCAAAAAATTTAAATCACGCAGGACAATGAAGGTGAGTCCAGTTCTTTTGAAACTCTCAACATAAAAATAAAACGTCTAAAATGAATACGACAATTAGATGATTTTATTATGGGATGGTTGTAAAACGTATGGTAAGCTACTTCTACTTATTGGGAAAATGAAGACAATAATTTAAAATATCCACATTAAAATGCAAATGGATTTAAATTTTACAGGATCTAAAATAATTGTTAAATAGATTATAGGAAAAGTTGAGTGTAAATGTTAAAATAAACTAAAATCAATAAACACATCATTATAGAGAACAATGATGTTTTATACAAAAGATTTGATTTCATAAAAAATCAGGCAATATTACTCAGAAGGGAGAGCAATCGTTTAGACAGATGAAATGTTTGATGATTCAAATGCTGGCATTGCATCTCCCATTTATATGAAATGGGTTACATCAACGTCTGTTAATAATATGGTAAGCTAACCACAAGACTGGGGTTTATCATAACGACATTAACCGCAATAACTATGTTTAAAAGCTAACCTAAAAATAATTCATATTTCCCGAAGGAAAACTTATTATTAATAGACAAATCGATATGAAACTCTAATTAAAACAGGAATATATTGTAAATAGATAATCCATGTTCACATGTAATGTTAAAAATAGAGCTTTACTTTGTGATTAAAGCTTATAAGCCGGCTTACATTAGATATGTAATTGACGAGCTCTTGAGCGCACTTGTTCATAATATTTTATGACTACCCTCTTACTATCCAGAATTAACACAGGTTAAAACTGTATTGTAGCTATAAATTCACTTTTAATATATCGGATGTTGAAAAAATAACAAGAGAAAATTTTCGAATTACTGTTTTGAAATTACTGTAATTTTTTTAAATTTCCAGTTACTGGAAGAAGTTATTGGGAAAAGTTTGCAAATGAATTCATGTGACACAAGGAGTCATTAAAAGACAACATTGAATCATGTTTAGAAATCTTAAAGTGATGCTGAAGATTCACTTCTACCAAAGTACAGGGAGGCGAAATGTTTTATGGGATTGTCTAACCAGAGTAACTTATCGGTAGAGAAGCGCTACTGATGTAGTGTTTGAATCGCTTGTAAGCGAAACCGCTGGCCGGTGCGGGGAAATGTACTGGGATACCTTCCCCGTTTGATTATACTCACCTCACGTTGTTTGCTTCATAAGTATCGAATTACATTACGTGTATTTCTAAAGAAAAGTCAAGAATAATTATGTTTCCCTCAAAAAGTAACCTTAATATAAAAGGTATAGTTTATGTAAATTTCTATGTATTATCTATCCTTTTTATAAACATGAAGTCAGCAGGGAACATTAAGTTGGAGTAATGATCTGCTATTATTAGGACTTTACTATTACAATATTTTACTATTTACAAGATGCTAAATGGGAATTGTTTTCAGTTTATGCAAAGGTTACGATTAGAACGACTGTAACTGACAGTTCCATTATCTATAACTGTCTTCCACTTAAATTAAGCCTTTGTATTCATTTTGATGTGGTTTTATCTTAAGTAGGACTTTTCTCCATCTATACTACCCATGTCATGTCATTTATAAATGGAATATAGAAATTCGAAATGAGGAAATGAATGTATTCGGTCCTGTAACATTGCTGCCTTTACAAACATAGAGTTTGAAACGTTTTTTGTTTTAGATTTCATACCTCAATTTGTGTTGTGGAGTTTAAGTAAAATTTAATTATGATTTAAGAGAGATTGCACACACAAAAACTAAAACAGACAGCTGCTATTTAAAGCGCTATTTCAGTAAATAACTGAGTATTCTTAAACATTGTTTCAAATTAGTGTAGAAAGAAGAGTTTCTGATTAAATATAAATTATTTAGAGGCCATTGCCTACAAATTTCATTACAAGTGAATCAAATATTGCCCTTATCTTAAAACATAATAGCGTTACGAAACACTAAGTATTAAAATTTTGAGATCGATAATCATTTGATATTTGATTTCAGTGAATAACTTTATATTCTGTGATTTTACATACAATGTAATCTAATCATGTGTGCGTAATTTAAATTACTTAAATCTTTTAGCAGATGCTCAGACATACTGATGCATTTTATTTTCCCAGTGGACAAATAACAGGGTAAGTTTAGTAGTCGACGAAATCATAGACCTAATTTTTTTAATTTTAATTATTACTACATAAACTCAAAGACCTTCATAGTTGTTGCCATTATGCTCGTTTTTGTTGCCGTCTTTGTTATCTATACGTAAGCAAGTTAGCGGCCACACAGAATAAATAATCAATTAATTCGATATAAGGGACTTTAGTGTGATCATTACCTTCCTAAAACAATTCAAAATACAAGAAATAATAATGGATAAAATATATTATTTTGGATATTAATAATACTATAGTCATGTTAGACCACAATAACTGTTTCATATTTCATCTATGAAACAGAGAGCATTACTTAAATGTTTCACTCTGTAATTTATTTAAATCATATTAAACTTCTCATATGTTAATGAACACTCCGTGGTATGCGACTGAAAACTTTATTAAAAAATATATAACCAATTTGGTTCTTCCAATGATATTCTCATAATCTCTGTATTATTGAATTATATCTAAAGAACAAGTATGCAATGAAACTAATTCATGTAAATCGTAACTATATTTTAATTTGTAAAATAAAAAGCATTAAGGTGTAACACTAATTTCAATACCTCGTTGTCCGTTTTAATTACAGTTAATATACATGATGACGGAAAGTCATAGTCAAAGCTATAATCTTCGGTGTTGGTGAAAAAAAAAAATCTACATTTTGATGATTGTACGAGTAACACAAAACCTATTTTTAATAACTAAACAAATACTTGTCTTAGACTAATTTCTAGGTTCGAAAATCACCTCATCAGTCTCAAGATGTCTGTCATTTCAATGTTTACTATATACTCAACAAGTTTCATAATAGGAGTTATTTGGCTAGTGTTAAAGGAGTCCTTCATTGTAACATGAAAAATCAGATATTTATGAAATTATTATCTCTTAATTAATGTACCAACATAAAACGTAACAATTTCAAATTCAATGAAACTCAAATCTCCAATATTTCGAAATACTTTAACTGCTTGTTTTGTTGATTTTAAAATACACGCTGACTTCAATAGCAAGGTTACATTGATATTTGTATGTTACAAATATTGTAAATGAGAAGTAAACAATAAAAAAAGTATGATAAAAACACTATGCAAACACTCTCTGTACTGTAATGAATTAGTAAAAATTTCCAGATATTACAATATAAATTAAAATTAATCTAAGATGGTTTAAAATTAATCAATTTATATTCAATGATGAAAGAAAGAGAAAGTGTGAGGGTTTAATTCGAAATTCTGTATTAATTCATAATATCGAAGTGGCGAAAATTTAGTAATCAAATAACAGCCTGAAAATTAAGAGTCAAAGCTGAGAAAGTTATGTAACAGATCTTTTTTAATTAAACTGCATAGGGTGATTCACCCCTTAACTGAACCATCAGGAGGAGATATGGTAATTATATAGCAGAGCTGCCTCACTTCAAAATCAATTTTTAAAGGTTTTATTCGTCAAATAAATGTTGGAAAAATATTTTACTATCGAAAATTGTGTCGGAAAGATGATTACATAACATTATTTCACAAGATTACACAAGAAAATATTAATCAGAGTCAAATTCTGCTGCAAATTCAGTAGATGAGGAATTTTTTGAATTTAAATGTATTTCACTCGTAATTCGCCATAAATGATGAAAACGAGTATTATACTCATTGTACTTTCTCTTAAACATAAATTCGGCTATATGGCCATGGAAATGTTGTTTTGAATTTCCATATCGCGGCACATTTCCTCGCACTTCCCTCCAGTGACGTTCAATTGTCTGCGTATGTGCTTCAGTGTACGCATATGTAGGGCTGTATTATTATATGTCACGAAAGGTTTGGCCAGGTTGCTATATATATATATATATATATATATATATATATATATATATATATATATATATATATATATATAACCACCTGGCCAAACCTTCCGTACGTTTATTGAAGTGAATGTCATGAGTATGAAAGATAACACAGAGTTAATTTTTTCACGAAAAAACTACTTGTGTAATTGTATTATTGTATTATGTAATCATCTTTCCGACACTTTTTTTCGATAATAAAATATTTTTCCAACATTTATTTGACGAATAAAACCTTTAAAAATTGATTTTGAAGTGAGGCAGCTCTGCTATATAATTACCGGAGATATTCTCGATTTATATGGAATGTTTGGTTTTTAAAATGTTAACAAAAATAACACAAATTCCTCGAATATTATGTCTTTGAAGAAAAGACCATATTTGGCAAGTTCGTAATTGAACAAATAATTATTTGTTTCAATCTAAATCCAAGGGATAACTTGTTGTAAGCTATTATATTATGAAGCCGGTTGAAAATCATCTGTGTGTTTTTCAATATAAATTTAAATTCGTATTTCCAGGTATTTGTTATTTTATTTGTCTTTTATTTTGATTTTACCAACTACAAAGCCCTGTTACTAACACAAGAGGGATCAACGTAAGAACTGCTTTAGTGAACTCATTCATGTCGTAAAAGTAATCTTAATAACAATAAAATATTATATTATATGAAGAAATAAATTAATCATTTGTTTTAATGTTGTATCACATTTGTGTTATACATTTTTGTATTGTTACATGTTAATATCCTGCAACATGAAAGAGTAACAAGGTATGGCAGTGTTTGTCCATCATTAATACATTGTAAGAATGTTTGTTGATAAAGTCATAGCAAGGTAAACATAAATAAGCATTCATTTATGTAGTTTACAGAAACATTAAATGTAGTACATATGAATCTTTTACAATACAAATTTTACTCTAAACAAAACTACGTTTCAATGATAAATTTAAGTAGTCGTAAAGATATATATAGTAATTTGAACATCGTCTTGTTAAAAATTAATAATTTAGTTTAATGTACTGTATTTTTTTCTTCATTTAGTGAAGAGAAAACTTGCAATACCTACCCTAGGTATTTAGTACAATTACATTTTTTATGAATAAATAAACTAAACAATTAAACTCTAAGCTGCCTTTGACAATACCGTAGCTGGCGAAACCTAGTTCGGCACGACTCAATTAGAATGTATTGTGCAGTACAAATTGTTTTATTAATTTATTTATAAGACGAGAATTTCTAGTTTTGCTCGTTCCTGAATGAAGATAATTTGTTAACTGAAATTTAGATTGATCAAATTAAAAATGGGGGGTAGTTGATGTATTATTACATAATGTGAACCTGTATACCACAAAACCTTTAAATCAGCATCTTCAATGAGTGATGTTACTAGATTTTCTTCATTAAACATATCTTTACATAATTTATCCATAAATTTTAACTATTCGCAGGTAAAGTTGAATTGAATTTTTATCGTGCACATATATTATGTTTCTAAAATATTAATGTCATGAGGTAAATTTTACTAAAATTTTTTATATTAAGAAGGTCATTAATTATTTTAAATTAGTATCCCTAATTTTTTTTAAGCTGTTTAAGGTCATGCCTAGTTTTAAGACATGAAACAACGTATTAAATAAATAATTTAATTAAATTGACATACCTGACATTGTAGCTAAGATGAACTTTAAACCCAAGTATTTTAGCTAGAGTGAACCGGGTTTGTGGAATAGTGTTCTACTCATAAAGACCTTTACTTCTATGTACAACTAGACCTATGCTCTCATTTAAGATGTCCTACTTACTCCTTGAGGGCCGTCCCCCTGGAAAGTTAGCGGTCCACTGAATACGTACTAAAATAGGATTTGGTGTCCATTAACATTTTGCAAAGCTCTATCTGTAATGATTTATAAAAATATTATGCCGTCCCGGTACTTATTTAACAGACTGTATATATATATATATATATATATATATATATATATATATATATATATATTACTTCTACACAACGATGAAAACAAAACTTCTCGCTGATATTAAACATACATTTTTTAAATAACACTTGAAAGTGTTCTGTGTATTTTAGCTTGGTAGTCCTATGGGACATCTCTTATAAGCCATAAAAATTTTTGAAAAGCTTGATGTTCCTTGGGAGATGTTCCTTGGGTCTACTGAGCTCAAAATATAAAAGTAAATATTAAATATATGGTAATATATATATATATATATATATATATATATATATATATATATATATACAGGGTGTCCCACACAACTTGAACAATAGGGAAATCCCATGATGTATTGTTATTTCGTTTATTTAAGTACCTTCGATTGAAATTGGTGCTGTACAGATATTAATAGAAACATTATTTATTCATGACCTTTGTAGGTCTATCTTATAGTTAAAAGAATATTAATCCGTCCCGGAACTTATTTAACACGCGGTATATACGCTGCTGCAATGTGGATGTTTCTTTCAGCATAATTTAGTATGAATATTATGTTATCTATACAGAAAATTAAACAAAAACTCTTTCTAAATTTTTTTAATACAATTAGAAAATTTATTCTCACAATTAGTGCGTCAAGTAAACTATAAATATTGTAAATGTGCCTGTATTGTAAATACTTATCCTGTTGGCAAAATCTAGATAGTTAAACAACATATTTAAAATTTATTGACACAAATTCGTATGCAAATTTCAGCTGCAATCAGAGTTCTTTTATTTAAAAGTACAAATGAATGATGTTTAAATTCATAATATTCTACACAAATAATTGATTGCCGAGTCGTGTTAATTGCTTATTTGATGACAGAAAGTGAATTGCTGTAAATAAATGTAGTATTAATGCAATAGTCACAATTACTTATAAATGAAATACAAATTGAATGTGATAATTGAAACTGAAATTAATTAAAAGAGTTTGAAATGTTATTTTACACTTGTTATAAATGTTCAATATGGATTCATTTAAATTGCATATTCAACGTGATAATAATATTTGATAATGTGTTCTAATTCTTATACCACAAGGGGCGAATATTTGAATTTAAAATTTTTTACAGTTTCTTTTAAAAATGTGCTATAAATTTTAGGTATTATTGTATTTTTCGTATTATATATTTCGTCTGCAATCATGGAGTCGTATAAAGTAGTTGAAC